>APFE031279617.1:158310-172059 GCA_000404065.3 Pinus taeda | reverse complement strand
AGAAGATTTTGGAAGATCATCTTGAAAAACTAATTAGTAAAATATAAAAACTCTTGTTTCTAATAGAATAAATATTATATAAAGATTACATGGATTAACTTTCACCTTGTTTCTTTAACTAGTTGGGTCAATAACACCTAGAGGACAACTTCAAAGAGTTAGACAAAAATTGACCAGGCACAAATTTCCCATGGGAGGTTGGAGCCACTCTTCAATTTGCAAATGATGATTACAAATTTCACCTACTTGCCCATGTTCAATGCTTCTCTTTTGGATTAAAGGAATGCTGTAATAGAATCCATGTCGATTTGGGTAGGTTCCATTGAATAGGATAAAAATTGTTTACAAAGCAAAATGGAACATTTCTTCCATAAATATCTTGGAGGTTTGGGGGGTATGACAGACACTGAAAGATGAGGCATTACCCTACGTGTCTAGTGAATAAATAATTTTAAGATCAGGAAAGCGCAAACACCAGACTCATTCCTTACTTTAATGGCCAACTAAATGTATATCCATTATACTTAATGGAAATCATACCAAAATAGAAAATACAATAGACTAAGCTTGAAAAGAATTACTTACCACTTTAACAAGAAATGGTAATTATGCCATTTATTTCCAATAGAATGCTCCAGGAAGCATAATAAATATCGAAGTTCCATTTGAAAGTCCAAGAGTAGTGGGAGAGAACAATGAGTTGTGGACAATGTCTTGCTTAAGCATTTGTATTTTATATATTTTGGTAAAATTGCATTGTGATGTGTTAAGATTTTTTGTAGGTTGATACAATATTTATATATGACTACATTATTCACCCAAGGAGTACTTGAACCTGGAACCTAGGGGGACTAAAGAACTCACTCACATGAGGATCGACAATCAGGATGTCCTGCATAAGATGCATTGTGATGTGTCATTGATTTGGCTTCCATTCCATTATAGAGGTTCCTTTTATTAATACCACTTGATAAGCTATAACTATTCATTACTAGCCAAATGTTTTTAAATATGAATATACTTAAGATGGAAACATATACAACATAATAGCCAATCTCGGTTAAGCCAAACCACTACCGTATTTGCAAATGAACATTAAAGCCTCGAAACTTTGGCGCTAACCATGCTACTCATATAAATGGATATGGCAGCGAAAGGATAAATAATGTGACACAAACTGTTAGTTGATTCATGAAAGGGACTACATAGAGTTGCACTGAAATCATGAATATAAAATTTTTATATATCATCAAATTACAGAATCATATACTGGGTTTCAATTTTTGGGAGGCACAAGGAAGCGTGACAAGATAATTTTATATTTTTCAATTATAAAAATATGCATCATTCAATAGCATTGTATGACAATAACACTGTTTGCAACATGTAGAAAAGTGTAAAATAATTTTACAAAAATTATGAAAAGGGGCAAATGAAACAAGCAAAAAACTTGCAACTTGTCTATTTTTTTCCACACAAAAAAAGGACAAGAGATACCAACCAATCCATACCTTCACCTCTAAAAACATGAGATAATTTTGTTTGAGTTGGGATCATAAAATTTGTCAAATAAACCTTCAGACAACATCACACCATAGAAGAGGATATTCTTGAACATTCTTCAACAGACTCAGTGTAATAGAAACCAATCAATCTGAAAGCATTAATGCTATGGAGTTGATTGAAAACCATGGATTTTAATATGTTTACAAAGAAATTTTGTCCAACTCCTAAGATCTAATTTATATTATGATCTTTGACATAAAACATTAAATGACAAGGCAGTGGAATTGTATCCTTGACTTAGTATCATAAAAAAATTGATTTCTTAGTGTAGATGAGGAGGTTGTGATCATTTTAGTCACTACAAAACTTTCTTCATGGATTCCAAATTAAAAGTGAATCCACAGTACCCGTGACAACAATAAGCAACATCTCAACATCTCAATTAAATCATCATGAGGACCTACATAGGCCTGAAGTGAGGACCATCCTTGCCGAAGAAAAATACATTTCCAAGCAATAATGTTGAATTCATTACCATATTCATAAAATGAGGGATTGAGAGCTTTCTTATTAGAAAGTAACTCTAAAAGCACAAATCCATAGCTATAGACCTCTACCTTATCTAAAACATTACATGTCATCGCATGCCTTGGAGTAGCATAACCAAATGTGCATACTACATTAGTTGATGCATTAGTTCCAGAAGTTCCTAGAAGCCTAAAAGACTAAAGTTGAACATATAGGCATTGAAATTGTTATCAAGAAGAATATTGCTGGGTGTGATATATCGATGCAACAAAAATGCAACACAATCCTCGTGGAATAAGCAAGAGCTTGAGTAATGTCTAAAGCAATTTTGTGAATCATGCCCCAGTCAAATATTCATTTAGATCTCTCTTAAATACATGTCTTTAAGTTACCTCTAGGCAAATAATTGTATAACAAAAACGTACTAACTTTCTCTATCATTTTTTTTTGAATCGACAACTTAAAAACACATCTTGTGCTCTCAATGGCATAGAGGTTGTGACTAACAACCTCAAATCATACTTCCTCAATTTGAGGGTTACTATTGGTGTAGGCCTAGATCTCACTGTGTTGTATCAAGAAACATGTCCAAACTTGAGAATTCACAGTTTACATGTGCTTATAATTATGGGAGTTTGTGTTTACAGGTCATGAGATGCTTTGTATATGTCCGTAAATGTTTTGTTGTCGCCAAGAGATGTACTTGTAAACATTATATATCGATCAACATATGATTTATGCAATAATCCACAGTTTAATTGTTGGAAATACATATTTTAATCACGGTTCCCAAATTTTCTTACAATAGTTAAAAAAAAAAACACTGATATACAAAGCCAAAGACTAATCATGTGCTTAACCCATATTCGAAAACAACAGTAATATCTCGATCAACTACTCCATCTCAGACTTGGTTAGTTTCGAAACATGGGTGGAATGGCTCATCTTCTGAAATAAAACCAAAGGATCACCAAACCTAATACTTATAATGTTGACTTCTCCTTCCTTCAAAGTTGCGATATCTTCAAAAATTTATGAACTATTCACAACTTCCAACATCTCTTTCACACTTTCAGTCCTTGTTTTCCTTGCGCTGAATTTTCCTCATATATGATCCAATCTAAAGCTCTAAAACCCTTGACCCCTCTCTATCATTCTAATTCAAGATGTGAAATTTCCATTCAATGGAGGAGGATGAACATCAAGAAGTTTGATTAGCTGAATTTTCCTAGCCAAAGCCCGCAAAGGAACACCTTCAATGTAATTAGGAACACATGGCATTATTAATACTGAACATCTTTGTTTTCAGATGGAATGTTTCTATTCATGATGACTTATTTATAATGGAATATAAAATAAAGGTTCGAACACAAAATATTTCAAGGGGATTGAACTAATAAGTATACCATAGAGTTATCTATAGTACAAATCCACTACCTGATTAACTTTTCGAAAGATTAATGTTGTAAATATTAAAATTTAATCACTATCAAAGGTGGTAGAAAACTGAACAACAACTAAGCTATAAATAAAGGGAATATTTAAAAGAAAATTACAACGAATTAAATATAAAAAAGAAAAAATTGGGATTTTTTTCATTTGAGAGAGATGTAGGGAAAAAGTAAAAGAATGATTGGAAATATTGAATACAACTTTTTCTATTATGGTATTAATTACTAAAAATACGATAGTTAAATTATGCTAGGGAGTAAAATTAAATGGTATTAAAGAGATTGTGATAATTGATATTATATTTGAAAATTTATAAATATTTTTTATCTCATAATTTTGTGATCCATATTGTTTTTTTGGAATTGACTTTTGGAATAATAACATCATGGGTATTCATTGGTTGATGTTTCGAACCCTCTAATGTGGCTCATCATTAGCACCAATATGAAAAAATTAATCTGTCACTAGGAAGGCCCAAACAAGCTTCAATTCATTTCAAGTGTTTTTCTAGGTTCTTCATGGAAAGTTTTAACTCATCTAACATGAGGAATACTTCTTCCTTGGCCTCATTTTGATTCGACAATACACTAACCATTAGAATTTTCATATCCTAGTAGATATCAACAATATAGGTGTATTAGTTGTATCTTCCTCTCATGTGTGCTATGTTAGGCACCCAATATGATACCTCTCTAACCACTTTGATATTTATCAAACATTTGTGCTTTTCTACAATGTCATGTTTCATTGCCATTATTTTTTCTTGAATATTAGTGAGTGTGATGCAATACAAAGGTGTTGAAGTTTAAACTTTCTGTTGGGTTCAAAATCCTCATTGTTTTATGCAGTGGGCCACTCCTTACCAACTTTGAGTCATCAATGCTGCATTGTAAGATTGAATCAATGATAACAAACACTTCCTAAAATATGAACGTTTTCTCAAGAGATGGAAGTGAAGGATAGTGGAAACCAAGGAGGAGAGGAAGTTGGGAGATGAGGGTTTTTCTCAAGGATGGATTCAGGGAAGAAATTAAAGGAGAGAGACCATACCTGACTTGAAAAATATATCTAAAGAGTAGGAGAAACCTAGGCAAATGAAACTATAATAGTCCAAGTGAGGGGTTGAGAGCCGACATGACAAAAAAAAAAGGAGAAAATAATGTAACCAATTCCCAGGGGATGCACTAGGAGAGAACAATAGAAATAAAGGAAATAACAAAGGGTAGGAAATCATCCAATATACAAAGTTAAAATAGTATCCCTAGAGGAAAACTCGTATGGAATTGTTGTAGTTGTAGAAAAATAACCCATGAACACTAATAATTGATCACATTACAAGGCATTGGAGCCTGAATTACCATCTTCCTTGTGTAAATTATGACTATTTCTTGGAGAAAATGGCGACACCTACATATTATGAGTGCTATATAGACGAATGTAAGCTAATAATGAAACCAATGATGGATCTAGAAATAAATACCCCAATATCATAACTACTATTAATTTCAACTCAGTTGTGACCATTAAACCAATAATAGTTCCAGAGGGATCTAACACCAAATTAGAGTGATATCAAATGATCCTCTAGGAAACTTCATGATGACTTGTTAATGATATTATAGAGGGTAAATGGCCACATCCTCATCTGTGAGTTCTTGATGGGATGATGGCCATGTAGTCTCCCACCTCGCATGTCTTAGTCATTGCATCGAGGGGAGATTCATGTTTGTAAGTATGACATTTCAAAACTTTATATTTAAAATTTATTTAGTAAATATATAATAACCTAATAATTACAATACAATAATTTTATAATCATGTGCACACCCCCTCTCTATATATACTCTATGTTATGCATATTACATTAAAAATTTAAATAAAAATGACAACAAAACATGTCTAAAAAAATTCCCTTTACAGGTATGTAGTTATATGTATTATGAGGATTATAATAAAATTAATAATAAGAAGTTTTATAGATAGAGATGTGAAATTTATATAAAATATAAATAGCAATATAGAGAACAAGAATATGTCCATCTTAATTACAAATCTATTAAGTGTCGAGAGGGATCACATCTCTTGACATTTTCTCAAAATTTTCACTCAAAAATGAGTTTTCATCTTGAGAGATTTGACCCCTATTGGCATTTGATAAAATGAACAAATATCTATCTTGATTCCAAATCTATCAAGTGTTGAGAGGGATCAAATCTCTCAAGGTGAAAATCTTTTCTTAAGTTTTGTACTAAAAAAAGGTTTTACATCACTAGAAAATCAATCCTTCTCTATGCTTGTTAGATTCAAAGTAAAGATAAATATTTTAATCAATACAATATCCTTTTGTATATTACAAATTTAGAATAACTTGAATTAATATTAATTTTACCTTAATCTACTATATTTTAGAAAAATAGTATATACCTTCAACCTAAATTAACATAGATTTTTGTATTTTAGAGAATGAGAATGTACCTTCAATCTAAATACAACAAAATTAAATATTAATATCATCATGACATAGATGGAGGAAATAATCTAAGAAGAAACAAATAATGGGGATATGCTTAAGATAATTCAACGAAAAAATCAAATAAAAAATAAGGTCAACATTAATTAGTCAAAAACTAATAAAATATCTTTTTATCTAAACATATAAAGACAAAAAAATAATAAAAACAACATAAGGAAAAATATAAGTATTTAAAAACATAAATATTTATGAATATGAATATATTAAAAGTTATTATTTAAACGAAGAACATTTTCTAATCTGAATGAAAATAAGTTATTACAAGGTGCCTTCTACTAACACTTTCCCTGCTGAAAACTCTTACGACTCACTATTATTACATGGAGTGATGTTGTTGCTATTGAAAATGATGCTATGAATTTCCTTATGCGTTATGTTTCCCCAACAAAACTATTAAATTTAGGAATATTTATAGGCACTGACCACTTAATGATGGCCTCCATCTTAGTAGGATTTATCTTCAACTCTCCTCCACCAAGCACATATCCTAGGTACACCAAAGGTTTATGTGCAAAATCACATTTCTTGAGATTTTCTAGTAGTTGGTGCTTCTTCAATGTCTCTAGCACTTACATAAAATGTGAGATGTGCCCTGCTAGGTAGCATTTTATACCAACATATCATCCAAATTAAAAATAAGGAATGCATTTATAAAATTGAAAAATATGTTATTTATTAATCTCATAACGTAGTTGGTGCATTGCATAGACTAAATTGCATGACTAACCACTTATACAAACCTTGTTTGTTTTTGAAGGTGCTTTTCTAGGTATCTTCTTCTCTGACTTGAACATGGTAATACCTTAATTTTAAATATAGTTTATTGAAGTATTCTACTTGACACAACTATTCCAATAGATTACATATCCTTCATAGGGAGTACCTATTCTTGAGCATAAAATTTGTTTAATTCCAAATAATCAATACACATTCACTATGTCCCATCCTTATTTGATACTAATTATGATGAGTAATCCATGTGGTGAGGTACATGGTCAAATAAATCCCTAATATAGCAGCTACTATAACTTCTTATTTGCCACATTTTCTTCTATTGTGGACTACTTGCATAACACAATGTTTAACAACAAAGAGTTCAATAATAGTTGGATATTGTGCTCCACTTCCCTCCTTGGTAGTATCCCTCTAGTCTCTTGGAATACTCCCCTACATTCCTGTAATAACTCACCTATTTGTTATATTTGTTTCTTAGTGCACCCTTATAGGGATACCTTTCCTCTCACTAAATCTTATACATATTGAGTCTCTTATAAACACTAAAACATGCTTCCTGATAGAACTAATCAGTTTTTGGGTTGATTGGAACTTACCAATGGAAGTTTAGACTTGTCATTGTGTGCATTGATGGTGAATAATTTTGCTTCCTTAATAAGGTGGAATTCGTCATATATTTGCATGAATATTTCATCCTCCATGTACATATAGGGACTTCCAATTAGCACTCCACATATTTCAAGTAGAACTACATCAAATTCTCTTTCGTCAATAAAATTATCACTGATAGAAAATTTTAGTTTACAACATTTTGTTACCTTGATTTTTGTATTCTTATTTACCCACTCCAATGGATATGGGCTTGCATGATCTTGAAATTTCAATCCGAGCTTTTTGACTATCTCTACTATAGACAGACTTATTTGTGATCCTAAGTTGAACAAAACATCAATTTTTGTCTTCTTGATCTATGTCTCTATATGGAAGAGTTTGGTCATATCCTTCTCTTCTTTCCACTACATAATACTTTGGTTCACCCCTTTCTCCATGAATGTTTGGAAAATATTCTCATCCATGGTCAAGGTGCTTTCCACATTTCTTGGATCTATGGCCATAAGCTTTTTCTTCTTTCGATCCTTATTTTGGTTCTTTGAGTTGATCTCTCAACGTAGTTTCTATTGCTTCTCCTTTGTGTGACCATTAATGTTATAGTGGTTGCTGGGATCCTTGCACTAGTTTTTGTGGTTCGTGTCTTATTGTCCTGCTCCCCTTTTCATTCATTCTTCCCTTCTTTGGAATATTCATGATTTTTTTTTTCTGCTTTGCACTTCTAAAATGTCCTTTCTTCTGGATTATGTCTTATGAGTATTATTTCTATACACAAGCCTCATTCGTTATTTTAGGTTTTAAAAAATATCAATTTCTTTTAAAAATGGTTATGTAGGCCCCTGCATTTTTGAGGAGTATGTTTCAATTCATGGGAAAGATACCAAACATTATTTCCATCTTCTTGAAGTTTATGGTGTATTACTGTACACTTAACCCTATCTTGAAGTAATGCCATGAGATCTACCAATATTATAAATACTCGATAGTGTAGAAATGGAACTTTATAAGAGTTTTAAAATCCTCCCACTTAGTCACTAGAAGACCCCCCTCTAGGCTCAGGGTTTTTGTGTAGCTTTCCCACTAGGTCAAGGAGTGATCCTCTAGTTGCAAATGGAAAAAAAAAAAATTATATTCCTCCTCTCTATGATGAACACTAAAAAAACCTCTATCTCAATGATTTATTTTAAAAGGTTAAACATCACCTTGATATGAATTGGTTCCAACCTTTTCTTCCTTCTTAAACAGGAAATATGGATGATTCATAGCACTCGAATTAGGTTGTTCTTTCTTGGGTATCTCAGACTCCTTTAGTTCTTCTTTATCCCATTAGTTTCTCCTAGATTTTACCTCTATGTAAGATGCTCCATATTATCTGATTAAACTGAGATTATTGGTTAAATATGCCATGAGAAGGCTCACATTAAAATTATATTTATGATTTCAACTTCCTCTCCTCTACCGTATCTCAAGGGTTATCATAAATTGATTCATCGATCATGGCTTTGGTTTTATGATTTTTTAATCAAGTCGATCTGATCTTGTGCAACTACCTGCCATAACCAACGAAACCTACTTTGATCCTAATGTGCTATATAATTTTTCATTGGATATTCCACTACATATTTGTTCACAACAAATTTGATAAAAATACACTGAAACAGTTTAATTTTCCTTATATTTTTTAGATTTATTACGTTATTATTTTCTACTTATGCATGAAATATATAAAATTTAAGAAATATAGAATATATAAAACAATCACTCACAAGCCACGATAACACTAAGATATGACATAGGAAACCTTTTTGACGAGAAAACTTAACTAGAAGGTGAGGCTATTTTGTTCTCTCTTTGTCTGAATAGAAGTGGTGAAAGTACACAGAGTGATACTGGTGGCTCATGGATTTATATAGAACATAAGGGCTCTATTTTCTTCCATCCTTTTATTCACTCTCAGCTAATCTACACTTCTATGGAGAAAAATGCAATAGAATAGTATCAAACCCATTTTCCTCTCGGTGAATCACTTATAACACAACTTGATAACTGACTAGGGGCTAAAATTGACCCATTCATCCCTCAACATGAGCTACAACTTGAAATTTCTGTAGTATTCTTCATCATTTCTAGACACTAAAACAAAACCATGTGATTAGCATCCATTTTTGCTTCCTTTCTTGCATATAGAGCCCATTTTTGGTGCTATTTTCATCCATTTATCAAATATGGTGAAAAATTTGATGCAAAGTTTACCCCAAGTCTTGCACCAAGTTTAGTACTAGGTGTTGCACTAGGTTTTGCGTGAGTTTTTGCACCAAGTTTTGATCCAAGTCTTGCAACATCCATTGCACCAGGTTTTATGCTAGGTTTTGCATCACGTTTGACACCTAGTTTGTGTTTGCCCTACTTTTGTATCCTCTAGTGCATTCACTCTTTGCACCTACAAGTGCATCAACTTTTGCATCAACATTTGCATCCTCTTTTGTATCCTCTTTTACATCCTTTTTTGCATCTTCTTTCACACCAAGTTTTGTGTCAAGGTTTGTGTCTAGTTTTGAATCTACTTTTGTTGCATCCAATTTTGCATCTTGTTTTTCATCCACTTTTGCATCCTATTTTTTATCCATTATTATCTCCACTATTGCATCCACTTTTCTTGTGCTTAGTTTGGAACTTACTTTGCACCCACTTTTTCTTCTAATGTTTCTTCCACGTTTGCATCCTCATTTGCATCTATGTTTGCATCAAATTTTCATCCCCTTTTGATCCAATTTTGAATCAAGTTTTGCATTGGGTTTTAAGTCTCATTTTACATCTAATTTTGCATTAACTTCTATTGCATCCGATTTTTCATCCATTGTTGCACCCATGTTTACGTCCACTTTTTTATCACTTTCTGCAATTTATTTTGCATCAAAGTTTTCTTCATTTTTTGCATCTATCATTACATCCACTTTTGTTGTGCCATGTTTTGTACCTACTATTGAACCCATGTTTGCTTCCACTTTTTCATCAACTTTTGTATCCTCCTTTTGCATCCAAATTTTCATCAAATATTTCATCTATGTTTTCATCCACCTCTGTGTCAGATTTATGCATCAATTTTTGTATATTATTGTGTATCCACTTTTGCATCCATTTTTGCATCCAATTTGGTGTCCAATGTTGCAACTACATTTGCGTCCACTTTCGCATTCCTTTTTGCATCTTGTTTTTCACCCAACTTTGCATTTTCTTTTGTTTCCTATGTTGTATCCTCTTTTGCATCCACATGTGTTGAGCCACAATTTCTACCATGTTTTTCATCTACCATTGCACCCTCATTTGCTTCCACTTTTGTATCCATATTTGAACCCTGTTTTTTGCCCAAGTTTTCATTGAATATTGTGTATTTTTTTTGTCCCCATTTACATCCACATTTACGTCATGTTTTGCATCACATTTTCACCTACTTTTGCATCTACTTCTATTGCATCCACTTTTGCATTTAATCTTGTGTCCACTATTTCACCCATTTTTTTGTCTAGGTCTACATTCCTTTTTACATCTTATTATGCATCCAAGTTTGAATCCATTTTTCTTCCAAGTTTTTGTCCATTTTTACATCCACTTTTGTTTCACCACAATTTATGCCAAGTTTTTCCCCTATTATTGCACCCATATTTGCTTCTATTTTTGAATCTTCATTTGCATCCAAGTTAATATTGAGTATTACATCTATTTTTCATCTGATGGTCAAGTTTACCATTTATTTTCATGGCATAATGGTCGTAGGTGCATCCCCATTAGGAGAATGGCCTACATTGCCCCTTTTTGGAGGAGAAATATTTGCAACAATCATGATTTGGCGTTATTGCTGAGGTGGGAAAGGATTGTTTGAAACAATAGGTTGTGTGGCGTGATTTCACTAAGTATTATTCTCATTGAACTTATCCAAATGTGGAAAATGCTATCTCATATGTCCCCTACCACAAATCTTGCATGGAAACTTTATCTTTAGCTCTTTCTTCCCCCAACATTAGTGTTTGGAGCTTTTGGTTCTTTTTTCTCATTCGAAGTCATTTTCTTGTTCTTCTTTCTGCCACCCAGCTGTTGTGGTCTCTAGTCCGATGGATTGAACCAAATTAATGGTGTTCATTTGGGAAGACCTTTTAGTTATCTTGGTTGTAGGTGTAGTCAGTCTAGGAATATGAGAAATAAATAACTCGTTTAACCTCTCAACCAACTGAATATAACCCATTATTCAAACTTAGAAGATTTTTGGTGCTTCCATTATGATTAACTCTTTGCTACTACCTAGCATATAGCTTGGATATGGAGGAAGGCCCTAACAATCTTCAATTCGATCGATTAAAGTGTTTCTCTAGGCTTTCCATGGAAAGTTGCAACTCATCCAACATGAGGAATACCTCCTCCTTGGCCTCATTCTGATCCAGAAATACACTACCCAATAGAATTTTCAAATGCTAGTAGATATAACAATATACATGTATTAGTTGTATCTTCCTCTGGTGTGTGTTGTGTTAAGAACCCAATATTCTGTTGGAAATAATACTGAGAGGGGGGGGTGAATCAGTATTATCTACTTCTTTTTCTAAATCTTCCTTATTTGTTCTTTGAATTAGTTTTGCATGTCAGTACCATAAAATAATGAGCATGAACAAAGAGAACAGATAGTCACACCAAAGAACACAAGATGTAAGGTGGAAACCCAATGTGGGTGAAAACCACCTGCTGCAATATGTCTCTATCTTCTTTCAAATTAGAAACTCCTTTTACAATGGTTTGTACTGGTGCAGTCCTTTACCAGTACGCAGGCTGCAACCTGCAGAGAGCTACAACTCTCTCTCGTTTTCCAGTCTCTCCTGGAAGGGAGCTACAACCCCACACTTCTTTTCAAGCACCACTTTTCATAAATTTTCAAACTCGATCCATAAGCATCAAATGATCATCAAGTATAAGAGAATCACCCAATCAACTGTAGTAACTAGATCAACAATAATAGGACCAAACCCAGAACACAACAATAATAAACAAAGATTTTAAGAGAAGTAAGTACCCTGCTCAACTGCTAGCCTGCTTACGTAAGCACCCTGCTCAACTGCTTGCCTGCTTACAGTACTCACCCTGCTCAACTGCTTGCCTGCATACAAGTGAGCACCCTACTCAACTGCTAGCCTGCATACTAGTACGCACCCTGCTCAACTGCTAGCCTGCGTACCTCGCTCTGAGTCTATTGAACTACCTGCGGTCATCCGCACCTGAAGCCCTTCTGTGCCTGCGTACCGGCGCACCTGAAACCCCTTCTGTGCCTGCGTATACGGCGCACCTGAAACCCTTCTGTGCCTGCGTACCGGCGCACCTGAAACCTTCTGTGCCTGCGTATCCTGCGTGCGTATGTACGCACTTTTCTCTCACTGTACCTGCGTACCTTCGGGCATAGATGATTTCAAGACTTCAGAAAGAACCCAGATAGTCAGATCTACAGATCTGAACATGCGCCGAAGAGATCTTAGTCCATCAGTAGATTCGCCTTGTTTAGATCTAGGCTAGATCTTGCCCTCATAAGATATTCAACCAAAAACATGATTAAGCCAAATTATCTCCTTTGCTTTATATAGGCAAGCTCTTCCTCAAATCAAGGATCATGGGGCTCAATAATAATAATAAAATAAACAATACCACGGGCCAAAACCATGATAACACAATACCGTCAACTAAATACCATGAAAAAACCCCATGTGTGGGCGCTTAACTGCCTTGAAGTGCGTGCACTGGGGGTACGCACCCAATGAATGGGTATCCTGCGGGTATGTACGCACTTTATATAAGACATGCCTGCGTGTACGCACCTTTTGAACGGTGTGCCTGCGTACTCCTTATTTTCTTCAATATTTGAGAGCTGTTCATCAGTGTTTGCTACTGACCTGTTGACAGTGATCCATCACCTGTATGGGTTGCCATCAAGGACAACACTTTAGCCATAATGCCAACAATCTCCCCCTTTGGACTTGGCAACCTCAAAATCTTCAGCTTCATTCTCCCCCTTTGACATCAAGGGCAAAGGGTTATGCTCCCCCTAAGAACATGCTCCCCCTGAATATGAACCAGATCTGCAATGAAGAACCATAATTCACCATGAAAGAGATAGAGACATATTGCAGCTACTTCCAAGATCTCCTTCTGCACATCCTCCATAATGCCAACAATGCATTATATGCTCCCCCTGAACCTGTACCATCAATCAGAAAAGGTTCAGCAATAAGATGATGCATCAACAACCCCCAGCTTTTGCCTGAGGTATTCAAAAGTGTCCCTGGGCAATGGTTTGGTGAGTATATCAGCAACTTGTTCCTTAGAAGGAACGTACTCCAACTTGACCTTCT
>APFE031279617.1:79312-122558 GCA_000404065.3 Pinus taeda | reverse complement strand
ATGCCAACAAGTCTAATGTGTGCTTTATGTAGTCTTTTTGGTCAATTTGGAGACAAAATCAAAGGTTTAAATGAGCACTTGGCAGCCAAATTCGTGGAGAGGACTTTTAGGAAGGTGCCCCCTTCATTTATGGGCCTTTACCTCAAATTCTCCACCATCAGCTTAGAGTTCAAGGGCCACCAAATCAATTATCACAAGGGCAGCCAAGCAAGTCAAGTAGGACTGATGTTAACTGCAAGTTTTGGGCAGTCGAGTCCCTAAAGTTTAGGAGGACTGTTGGGGTCCTCAATTTGTATAAATAAGAGGGCTTAGCGCCTCATTTAAGTTAGTCACTTTGTAGGCAAAAGTTAGCTAGTTTGTAGTTTTGTTTTTAGTCATTTTTTAGGTAGTAGTTTAGCTCTCCATTTCAGCACATTTTCAAGTTTTCCTTGTGGACTGTTTTTGGAATGTAACTATTTTTTTTATCAATAGATATGAATCCAGCTTTGCACCAATTCTAATCTCTCTTAGGAGGTTGTATCTCTTGGGGTTGGGCCCATCTCAAGTGCCCAGTACCTCCTTTGTTTACTTTCATGTGTCTTTGCTGCATTCTTAGAATAAAATATGTTATTTAGATTAAAATATTGATTTGTTAATTAGGTCATTAAAATAGCTTAAAATAGCTTTTATTGTTCAGATTTACTTGATAGGTTAATCACAGGGACGATCTTCAGAAAAAGGCTACCAAGCACCTTGGATCTCACCTCCCCCTCAGTGGAATAATGAGTTGGGACCAAGGTGACCTTGCTGCCACCAAAAACGTTGTTTTGCTTTGTCATGCAATCCTTAGTGTTGGAATTCTCATTTGCAGATGCTGATATTAGTTGTGTTTAAATGCTTCATTTTATGATTGCTTAGTTGCATATTTATTTCACGTATTTCATTTTGAATAAACTGTTGTTCATTTCCTTTTGCTGTTACTTAGGTCAGATTAGAGTGAAGTAACTAGGTCATAGGTTTTCTAAGTGTTTGTTTGTTCAGTTTGAAAAATAACTTGCAGAGCGCCTATCATACTTCTCCATCTACCCATACTCCATCCAACCTACCTGCTTCATCCTCCATTTCAGATCCTTGCCTTACCTTTGCCACGTTCCCTCACGTTGACCTACTTTCCATATTATTGTGTAGCATTTCCTTATCTCTCCTTGAACAATTCAAACCGTCCTTATCACTCCTCAGCTCCATCCACCAAAACCTAGACCTTATCACATCATTATCTCACCTCCATGCCCACTCCTTCATCTTTCTCCCTCCATCCATCCTCCAAAATCCCATTTCTGAACATCCTGTAGAAAATTACAGACATCTTGTATAAATTCTAGAACATCCTGTAGAAACCTTGTAGACTAACTGTAGAAGCTCACGAAAGTGGTTTCTTGATTGCGAAACTTTGTGAAACTCTCTAGAAGGGTGATAGGGACCCTCTAGGCCCTCTCTAAACCTTCCCAACCTCCTGCAAGCATTTTCTCTCACCGATCCACCTCTCCACAGTAAAAAACAATGAAAGCACATGCATGATAATTTTGACAACTTATTCAAAAATACAAAAAGATGTTTTCTTCAGATTGCGATAACTTAGACACATGCATTTTACCTTCCTAGAAGTCAATGGCATCTCTTTCAATAGCTTGCATCCTCTTTTTTGCATCAGTAGGGCTAGCTGGTAAATTTAGGGTTTGCTAGGGTTTACATTTCCTTTCAGTTTTTCAGTTTCTTTCTGCAAGTAGATTAGCCTCCTTTGAGTTAGCTTTCATCCATCAGTTAAAAAGCTTCTTCTAAGAGGTCATAGAAGTTGGTTTAAGCCCCTAGTGGACTTGTGCCAACTAACCAAGTGACAGCTACAGCAAGAGCTAGTACTTGTGCATATAGCACCGTCGCTTCCAAGTTTGTTACGAACTACTAGGTAGATAAAATTAAAGAAGGGAGTCCCAGGAGCTGCAACATTATTGCTGCAATACTGGGGCCCACCATTCTTTTTTGCGTCGTTGCCAGGGAAGCATCAGAGTATTGGTGATTGCTGCTATTCTTCTATTTTCTACTACAACCTTCTGCTAAGTAGTTTACTTCATTTCCATTCTGCAATTTCATTTCCGCAAAATTAGAGTAGACATTTCCTGCTTTCATAGATTAGCATTTCAAATTTCGCAATTTCAATTCTGCAAGCGTAGACTAGCATTTCATTCCTGCAATTTCATTTGAGCAAAATAGATTAGTCCTTTCCTGCTTTCCTTTCAATTCCGCATTTTCATTTCAGCAAGATAGTTAGTTGCAGTTTAATCTTTTTCAGTTTTGCAGGTACAAGTAGAAAAAAAACAAAAATCAACCAAAAATATTTTCTTTCATGCCTTGTAGGAGTAGAGATAATTCAAAAAAAGATTGCACAACAACCCCACTGCTTCACACAGCCAACCTTCTCTCTTCTTCGATGGCTGTGATTAAAGAACCCTTGGGTGGACAACAAGACATATTTGAAGAACCTCAAGGGAAGAAGAAGAAGAAAGCATTCCTCTAGAGCAAATGGCTGCAACCAGAAATGTTGGGAGCAATACCTTATCCAAAAACAAGTTCTCAAATTTGATGGAAGATTTCAAGAGCGAGGTGAGGCAGTTTCTTGCCATGCAACTGGATACCTTGCAGATCCAAAGGAAGAAAGAGGAAGCCAAGAGGGCTTTGGCCATCTTTTGTCCTAGGTGCACTAGAAAGCATCCTAGGAATGAATGTCCATTGCACTCCCTAGAAGTGTGTTTCGTCTGTGAAGAATACCATCCTACGAATCAATGCCCTTCCTTGCCTGGACTAAAGCTACATGTCAGAGAACCAAAGGAGCCACTGAATCACTCTATTTTATGAACCAAAGGAGGCCACATGGACCCATACCTTACCAGCAGGAACTGTAAGGGACATTCGAGACCTATTATGACCCCTATCAAGCCACTTCCAGGCCTTCTTGGGGTCCCCCTGCTTATCCTTCCTAGTTCACACCCCCTCCTTGTTCCTTCACAGATCCATATTATGCTCCTCCAGTTACTCATTCATTTCACTCTTATGCTCAGCCACAGCCTCAGTGGAATGCACGTCATCAGGGGTGGAGGCCCCAGTACAACTCTCCTCCCACTCCTTTGCCTCCACCACCTACTCATCCACAACCCTATCCACATCCATCTCAAATATACACCCCCACTCAACTACCCATACCACCATTTCAAAACCCGCACATTGGAGTAGCTCAACCTTATTGCAACGCTAAAGCACAACATGTCCAAATGACTCCTCTTGAGCTCAATGATCTTCACCATAGCTCAGAAAGAGTATTGTCAGAAAGAGATTATATTGACAACATTGGAGGACCACATCCAACAAAATAAGATTCAAATGATGAGATCAAAGAACCATGGGCTGCACTTGATGAAGAGAAGACATCAAAATCAGAGATCGAGAGAGCTTCCTCATGGTTAACATCAAATCCTCCATGTACTCAAGAGAAAACTCAGCAAAAAGAGGAAGATGTGAAGGTCATGATAGAAGAAGATATGGAGAATGATCCAGATCAACAAAAGGACCAAGGATATTGGAGCTATATTGAGATATGGTTTCAGGCGGTCACTAAGTTGCAGCAGTACTCTCTTCTTCAGCTATGCCTAATCCCTTCAAAGTCAAATCATTTGGTCTCTGAAATCTGGATAGTTGTTAAAGCATTCATTTCAAGCTTTCGCATCATTCTGTCTCTAATATCGATGTGCACATGGCTCCATTGGAGGTATTCTTATACTTGAGAATGATTTTGTTTTTTAGGAATGGTAGGGTAGAAAAAAAAAAGAAAAAAAAAAAGAGAAAAAATGAAAAAATGGAAATAAGAGGAAAAATCTAAGCTGAAAACCTCCTCGGAGATGCCTTATATTGGCTCATTGATTTAAAACCTCCATGAGGCGGTCAATGGGTTGGAAAAAAGAAGAAAAAAGAAAGAAAAAAGAGAAAAAGAAAAAGAGGATAAGGTCCTTGGGTGAAAACCTCCGTTGGAGGCGCCCTGGGCAGGCAATTAGGGTGAAAATCTCCATGAGGTGCCCTAGTTGTTTTCAAAAAAAAAAGGGAGGAACAAAAAAAGAAAAAAGAGAAAAAAGAAATCGGGCCTAATCTTTGTAAAATAATTGTAGGTTGCAAGGAATACATTGCAGTTAAGGAGGGTCACGCTAAGGAGGGTCACGCAAAACAACAATAAGAGTCCGTACCAGGCTCCAAGACATCCCTTCAGGCACTCCCTCCATGGCCACTCACCTCTCCTAGGATTTGGTCACATTCAGGTCAAGATTGAGCTTTCTACAGGAAGTTCTGGGCTTTTTATAGGAAGTTCTAGGCTTTTCTATAGGAAGTTCCAGACGTTTCTACAGGAAGTTCTGAATTTCTACAGGAAACATCATGTAGAACCTTCGAATGAGTCAAATTCGATTTTGGAGGGGCATCTGAAGGTTGGAATATATTTGTCAGGCCTGCAAGCACCCCTGTTTCCATCCCTCACCTTTTTCCACCATTTTTTCCACCTCATCGTACTGCTTTTATGAAAACTGCGTTTTCTACAAGAAGTTCCTGTAGAAATTACAGAAGGCTGGAAAGGGATTTTAAAAAGTAGTTTGGTGAACATGGAAGCTTCATCAAGGGTTCATAAGTCCTCCTGTCATCTTCAAACTCCTCCTCCATTATTTCCATGCATGCATTATAGCCCAAGCTCATTTTTCTTACCATGCAAAAAAACTGCAAAATGCTTGGAAGCAAAAATACATAGTGCTAAAATTTGTTTTTTCCCTCACGTGAAAACTGTGTATCCATTTACAAAACCATTTTGCGGGGAGTTATACAGGGATGATGGCAACATGTCCGAGCAGTTTCAGACAATTCTGGTGCATGGTTTCCAAGGAATCAACCTCCATCACCTTCAGCCATTTTTGCATTTTCTCCATATCCATGCATCCGTTTCAAAACCTGTTTCATGGGGATATGCATAAGGGTGATAGTAACCTACCCAAGCAGTTTCAACTGATTCGAATGCACAGTTTCCAAGAAATTGACCTCTGTAATCTTCAGCCATTTTCCATTTTTCTCGAAATTTGTGCATCCATTGATTGAAATTTTGCTATGGGAGGTGCATGATGATGATAGAAACATGCTTTGAAAGTTTCAGATCGATCTGGTCCATCGTTCGGGAGCAATGGAGAAAACAAGTTTTTGTCCTGTGAAAATTCAACATCAGCAGCTTGAGGGTGCAGATCTGAATGTGAAAACAAATTCTTGCAGCGTAGATCCGGCCAGAAGACACCTGCACAAGAAAAACAACCATGAATCAGCAACCAAGCCATCATGCAACCAGAGAAACACATGCAGCAGCGAAAAGCACCTCACATCAGCCACATTCGACTTCCAGGTACGTGACTAAACCTCATTCCTCTGATTGCATGAATGTAATTTGGAAATCGTATGAGCAATGAGATGGTTGTGATTAAAAAAACTGGTGGCTAGCTAACTAGCCACCCTCATACAGTTCAAATAACACTCGGTGGGTGGATATGACACGTGCACTCAACCATCTCAGGAGGAAATCGGGAAATAGGTAGTGGTGGCTGTGTAACCTTCAACGTAATTGATGGGAGTGATCATAGGTACAAAACACGATGTTTCAGGATAGCACTACAGTCTGCATGTGGCTACGTACACTTGGCCACTTGACTCCCTCACCACAAATCACGCTGCAATTAAAAATTGCTCCGCTGAAACCACCTGCTGTTCATTGGCACTTGCAATGTCCTCAACTGAAGTATGCATCCTACGCTTCCACAAAATGATTAACTAGTCATCCTCCACCGGTCTTTCTACCTGTCTGCAAGATTTTGTTGTGTATCGGGCTCTTTTAGAGGTGCAGTGACATCCTTTAGAAGCTAGCAAGCATTCTACAGGAAGAAGTCCTACAGGAAGTACGGCACAACCTTCTAGAACAGAGAATCCTGAGCTTTCCTTCGTCAAATTTGAAATCCTGAGAAAGGCAGGCTCGAAAACACTCTGCCATGCATGATATATTTTGAAAGGTGGTGAATTGAATTGTTTGGAGTAGGAGAATGAGAGACAAGTCTACCTATAAGTCAAAAATAGTAGTGTGATCGTATGTTGCATGGCATTTCTCAGTCAGGTCAGCATCAAATTTCTCTCCCATGGTTCGTGTTAAAAGATTTTTCCTGTAGAAAAGATAAAGAACTGTGAGGGTTGGCCTGTGCGTGAAAGATTTGAATTTACACAGCTATATGTATGCTGGTGATGGAAATTAAGCTCTGTGTCCTGTCTGTGGAAACCTAATTCTCCCTTTTACACATGGATAGCTGAGTTTTGGGCAGCAAAAGCATTAGAACAAGGGAATTGGTGCAGATTAAACTCTAAACACCCGAGAAATCCGTTCTTCAAGTTCAAAGGAGGAAACCATCAAACAACACTCCCTTTCTGCTCAGAGCACTAAAACAGAACACTCTCACCATGCTAGGAGGGTTTATCAGAAAGGAACCCTTGGATGCTGGAAAATTGCGCGAACATCCCACAGTAGTGGACCTCTTCACCTGTGCCAACTGGATGACTTTTTGTGACAAAATTCAGGGATATGACGATGAAATGACAGAGGAATTTTTAATGTCCCTACAACCTAAATCAAAGACACTAGCCACTGTGAATTTCAGAGGGTTGACCCTACATCTTACCCCTGAGCTCATTAGTCAAGTCACTGGTCTGCCATTAGGGATACCCTGGAGAAAAGAGGAGAGAGAATTAGGCCAAAAGGCCAAGAAAGAATTCTTCCTACATGAGGAACTTTTTGCAGAAGACAAGAATGGGGTAAGTAGGGCCAGTTTACATCCTCTTTGAAGCGAGGCTAGCCTCCACATCATGAAATATATTACCTGTGAGGGACGGTTTAGTATTGTTTACGGCTATCATTTCTGGCTGTTGAAAGAACTAAGACATGGGTTGGACTTACCCCCAGAGCAGAAGTTGAGTATTCCCTATTTTCTCCTACAATCATTGATTGAATGTGGCACCAAATTGAAGGAAGGGACAACAGATCAGGTAGCCCACCATGGGCTCCTCAAGCTTTTGGTAGAGGATGCCCTCCACACCTACACTGTCCCCCCTCTCCTGGGATATTTTCCACAACATGTACAGAGATGATGATATCCGAACCCTAGCTGAGGAACTCACCTCATCCAGCAGTGAAGAAGGGAAACACCTTGAATCTAGAGAGAAAGCCAGTGGCAAGGAAACACAAGACAAACCACCACAGAAATAGCAGAAGGAGAAACAAGAAAAATTCCAAGTTGTTGAACCTAGAACTGTGGGAGGACCAATGACACAAGCACCCAAGGAAAAAAGATTGCAGAATAGAGAAGAGAGGACTGAAAAAGTCCAAACAAATGAGGGCACAGCCAAGGGAACCAAACCAGAATTAAAAGGAGAGCCACATCCAGCCAAACAGGCCGAAACAATTTCTACAGGAAGTCTGAAAACAGTTTCTACAGGAAGTTTGAAAATAGTTTCTACAAGATGTCCGAAAATAGTTTCTACAGGAAGCCTGAAAACAATCGACATAGGACTTTCTACAAGAAGTATGGAAATAGAGCAACAAAAAGAGAAATCACCTGAGATTTTCCTCAGGGAGGCAGCAGCTATGCTGGCTACCTTAAGCACATCTCCACAACAAAAGGGGAAGCAAAAAAGGGAGCCTTCCATGGACTTTAAGGCAAGAAGGAGCATGCAGATAAAAGCTGGTAGATCCCAACCATAGTCAAGGGAGCCAATTACAATTGAGGACGCCACAGCTAAACAAAAAGGAAGAGTCTCCTTCAAAGAGATCCATCATCTATGAATGAGGAAGCCAAAAGCCTTCACCTAGAGAGAGCAAATTAAGATGATAGACTCAAACACAGTTCTACAGGAAGCTGAGAGAATTCTCTACAGGAAACTCGGGCTAAGCTAAGAGAGACCAATAAATTGGAGGAAAAGGTGTCCAAACAATCACAAGAAGAAGGAAAGACAAGGAAACATTTGATGAACAGCAGAGAGAGGGCAAGTTGCCGACTAAGGCTGAGGCTTTAACAAAACTGCTACAAGAAAAGGAACACAGGCAGTGGGAAGAAGTAGGGAGAAAAGCATGGTTTCATGACCGGGAAGAGGACATCACTTCAGAAGCTTGGCATGACAGGGAGGCCACCAGGGCCATGAAAGAGGAAGAGATAGATTAGTTGCTCAGAGGATGAGCAACACTTTCAGTAGGGGGTGATGGTGAGCCCCAAAAATGGATAATTATATGGGCTCATTCAGCCTCCTAATTCAGCTTAATCCACCATTCTCATTAGCTTATTACATGTTTTTTATTATATTTATGCTAATAGAGTGAAGTGGTTAGTCATTATGCCAACAATTCTAATGTGTGCTTTATGTAGTCTTTTTGGTCAATTTGGAGACAAAATCAAAGGTTTAAATGAGCACTTGGCAGCCAAATTCGTGGAGAGGATTTTTAGGAAGGTATCCCTTTCATTTATGGGCCCTTACCTCAAATTCACCACCATCAGCTTAGAGCTCAAGGGCCACCAAATCGATTATCACAAGGGCAGCCAAGCAAGTCAAGTAGGACTGTTGTTTACTGCAAGTTTTGGGCATCCGAGTCCCTAAAGTTTAGGAGGACTGTTGGGGTCCTCAATTTGTATAAGTAAGAGGGATTAGGGCCTCATTTCAATTAGTCACTTTGTAGGCAGAGGTTAGCTAGTTTGTAATTCAATTTTTAGTCATTTTTTAGGTAGTAGTTTAGCTCTCCATTTCAGCACATTTTCAAGTTTTCCTTGTGGACATTTTTTGGAATGTAACTATTTTTTTGATCAATAAAGATGAATCCAGCTTTGCACCAGCTCTAATCTCTCTTAGGAGGCTATAGCTCTTGGGGTTGGGCCCATCTCAAGTGCCCAGTACCTCCTTTGTTTACTTTCATGTGTCTTTGCTGCATTCTTAGACTAAAATCTGTTATTTAGATTAAAATATTGCTTTGTTACTTAGGTCATTTTTGATGATTAAAATAGCTTTTCATGATCAGATTTACTTGATAGGTTAATCAAAAGGAAGATCTTGAGAAAAAGGCTACCAAGCACCTTGGATCTCACCTCCCCCCAGTGGAATCATGAGCTGGGAGCAAGGTGACCTTGCTACCACCAAAAACATTGTTTTGCTTTGTCATGCAATCCTTAGTGTTGGAATTCTCATTTGCATACGCTGATATTAGTTGTGTTTAAATGCTTCAGTTTATGATTGCTTAGTTGCATAGTTATTTCACGTATTTCATTTCGAATAAACATCTGTTCATTTCCTTTTGTTGTTACTTAGGTCAGATTAGAGTGAAGTAACTAGGTCATACGTTTTCTAAGTGTTTGTTTGTTCAGTTTGAAAAATTACTTGCAGAGCACCTATCATACTTCTCCATCTACCCATACTCCATCCAACCTACCTGCTTCATTCTCCATTTCAGATCCTTGCCTTACCTTTGCCACATTCCCTCACGTTGACCTACTTTCCATATTATTGTGTAGCATTGCCTTATCTCTCCTTGAACAAATCCAACCGTCCTTATCACTCCTCAGCTCCATCCATCAAAAAATGGACCTCCTCACACCATTATCTCACCTCCATACCAACTCCTTCATATTTCTCCCTCCATCCATCCTCCAAAATCCCATTTCTGGACATCCCGTAGAAAATTACAGACATCCTGTAGAAACCCTGCAGACTTCCTGTAGAAGCTCACGAAAGTGGTCTCTTGATCACCAAACTTTGTGAAACTCTCTGGAATGGTGCTAGGGACCCTTTAGGCCCTCTCTGAACCTTCCCAACCTCCTGCAAGCATTTTCTCTCACCGATCCACCTCTGCACAATCAAAAACAGTGAAAGCACATGCATGATAATTCTGACAACTTATTCAAAAATACAAAAAGATGTTTTCTTCAGATAGTGATAACTTAGATACATGCATTTCACCTTCCTAGAGTTCAATGGCATCTCTTTCAGTAGCTTTCATCCTCTTTTTCGCATCAGTAGGGCTAGCTGGTAAAATTAGGGTTTGCTAGGGTTTACATTTCCTTTCAGCTTTTCAGTTTCTTTCTGCAAGTAGATTAGCCTCCTTTGAGTTAGCTTTCATACATCAGTTAAAAAGCTTCTTCTAAGAGCTCATAGAAGTTGGTTTAAGCCCATAGTGGACTTGTTCCAGCTGACCAAGTGATAGTTGCCGCAAGAGCTAGTACTTGTGCATACATCGTCGTCGCTTCCAAATTTGTTATGAACTACCGGGATGACAAAATTAAAGAAGGGAGTCCCAAGAGTTGCAGCATTATTGCTGCAATACTGGGGCCCACCAGATGGTATACAAAAAGAAAGGGTTCAATAAGAATAAGTTCCTCTCTAAGCAAGATGAATCTGACAAAGATGAATTTGTAGTCATAAAAAAGAAATCAACTAACTAGTTCCCTCACTACAAAGGAGGTAATGAAGAAACAGATGAAGAAAATGACCATGTTGGAAGCCAAGAAGTATTATTCATGGCATTCACAAATGATGATGACTTAGGGCTAGATGGAAATGTAGATGAATTGTTAATAAGTGCCATTGAAGAAAATGAGAAATTACGAAATAAAATCATTTCTCTCAAGGTAGAAAATGAGGAAACAAAATAAAGGGAAGATCTCTTGGAAAATAAGTTAAAAGAAAAGGAAGAAGCTTGCGAAGA
Organism: Pinus taeda; assembly: GCA_000404065.3. Taxonomy (NCBI): domain Eukaryota; kingdom Viridiplantae; phylum Streptophyta; class Pinopsida; order Pinales; family Pinaceae; genus Pinus; species Pinus taeda. Next base: position 111,730 of record APFE031279617.1, on the reverse strand, counting down.
ACATGAAGCCAAAGTAGTATCTCTGAGGAAGGTATTGGAGCAAGTTAAAAAGGGTTGGAAAAGCTCTCAAATACTTGACACTATCCTAACTAATCAAAAACCTCAACATGACAAATATGGAATAGGTTTTAAAGGAGAATCATCAAGTTCTAAGAATAATGCGAACGTACTTTCCAGCAACCCAAAAGATGAAAGATTATTTCATCAAAGGCTCATCCCAAATCCAAAGAATGAAGAGGGAGTAACTCCAAGGAAGAATGTTGATTCAAATCATGGATGTTACAATAGACACAAAATAGTATTTCATCAAAGGCCCATCTAAAATCCAAAGAATGATGTGGGAATAACCCCAAGGAAGAATGTTGATTAAAATCATGGCTACTACCACAAGTAAAAAACTATCTTTTTTGGGCATTGTTTCCATTATAAAAATTTTAGTCATCAAGCTAAACATTGCACGGCTCGTAAGAATGACACACTAAAACCGAAGGATCAAATAAAAAAACCATATGGCCCCAAGGGCAAGGACAAATCAAGACCTACAATTCTTTTGATCCCTTGGCCAAATTTGATCTGATTTGCTCATTATGTAATAATAATGGACACTATGAACAAAATTGTCCACTCAAAAGCAGAAAAGCAAGAAGTGAGAATCCCAACACGGATAAATGTGGCCTAGCTCTATGTGCTCAAAGTAATGAAAATCATTGGTTTGTGGATAGTGGGTGCTCTAGACACATGATAGGGGAGAAAGGGAAGTTTGCCTCATTGAACAAAAAGGAAGGAAATGTATCCTTTGGAAGTGGATCTACCAAAATTACTGGAAAAGGAACTATTACTCATATTAATGGAAAAGGAAAAGCTCAAAATGCTTTGCTAGTAAACAGGCTAAAACACAACATCCCGAGTGTTAGCCAAATTTGTGTTTAAGGACATAATGTTGTCTTTAGCTCCAAAGCCTATGAAATAAGGAACTCTTCCTCATGGGAACTTGTGGCGAAAGGGGTTAGAACACCAGACAACATCTATATTCTGAACATGATTCAAGAAGATAAATTCTAAATAAGTCAAACAGATGAAAGTTGGTTGTGGCACAAGTGACTTGGACATACAAGTTTCGATAACTTGATCAATATTAACATGATTAAAGTAGTACGAGACATTCCAAAGTTATTCAAACCAAATTAAGGAGTATGTGGCCCATGTCAACATGGAAAGAAAACTAGAACAAGTCACAAGACCAAGGAGTTCTCTATGTCAAAGCCTTTGGAGATCATTCATGCTAATTTATGTTGACTAGCTAGAACTTCGACACTCCAAGGAGAAAGGTACTTTGCTTTATTTGTTGATGACTATACGAGAATGATGTGGGTATATTTTATAAAATAAACATTCGAAGAATTTGAGAGTTTTAAGAATCTTATAGCTCTTGTGGAAAATGAAAAGGACTCTAAGATTAAGTGTCTCGGAATAGATAGAGGGGGAGAATTCACATCAAAAGAATTTGATGAATTCTATAAAATACATGGAATTAAAAGAGAACTCTCTGCTACTAGAAAACCAAAGAAAAATGGGGTAGTTGAAAGAAGAAACTGAACAGTTCAAGAAATGGCAAGAACAATGTTAATAGCAGTTAACTTACAGACAAAATTCTGGAAAGAGGCAACTAGGACGACTATCCATACATTGAATGAAACTCAATTGAGACCAAATAATGAAAAGACTCTCTATGAATTATGGAAAGGAAGACCCGCGTCAGTAAAATACTTCAAGATTTTTGGAAGCAAGTGCTTCATAAAAATCAATGATGACTCACTAGGAAAATTTGATTCACGGGTTGACGAAGGGATCTTTCTTGGATATTTTATAAGAAGCAAAGCCTACAAATCCTACAATAATCGACTACGAAAAATAGTGGAAAGAATTGATGTAAAAATTGATGAAGACTTTCAAAGAAAAATAAATTGAAGAACATGAAGTTGATCCTCTCATTGAAGAAGAAGGACTTGAAAAGAAGAAAAAGACCAAGGAAAAACCAAGAAATTTAAAGAACCATCTCAAACCCCTTCAAAGATGAAATTTCTCCAAAAATATCACCCAGAAGAGCAGATTATTGGCAATATGGATGAAGGGATGCAAACTTGAAGAAGGATGACTAGCACACCAAAGAAGAATGATGTTGCTCTCCTATCCATGATAAAACCATAAACATTTACTCAAGCAATAAAGGATCCTCTTTGGGTAAAAGCCATGGAAGAAGAAATGTCTCAAATTGAGAAGAATGAGACATGGGAGCTGGTACCTTGTCCAAAGGACAAAAACATAATAGGAACCAAGTGGGTGTTCAAAAACAAAATGAATGAAGATGGACAAATCATCAGAAATAAAGCAAGGCTTGTTTATAAAGGCTATTCACATATTGAAGGAATTGACTTTGAAGAAACATTTGCACCAGTAGCTCGTGTGGAAGCTATCAAGATGTTCTTAGCATTTTCTTTCTCAAAAAGATTAAAAATCTATCAAATGGATGTAAAATTAGCATTTCTAAATGGGGAACTCAAGGAAGAAGTCTACATGGAGCAACCAGAAGGGTTTAATCTAACAGAAGGAAAAGAATTTGTTTGTAAGTTGAAAAAGGCATTATATGGGTTGAAACAAGCTCCTAGAGCTTGGTACACAAGATTAGATCACTATCTACAACAACAAGGCTTCAAGAAGGGGGTGGCAAGAAGTAATCTCTACATAAAGACGGATGAGGATAAGTTACTAGTCACACTTGTTTATGTTGATGATCTAACTTTTGCTAGTAATAATGATGAGATGAGCCATGAGTTTTCTCAAAATATGTCAAAATAGTTCCAGATGTCAATGATAGGAGAGTTATCTCACTTCCTTGGACTACAAGTATCTCAAACCACGGTAGGCATGTTTATATCTCAAGCCAAATATCTTAAAGACATGCTTAAGAAAATGGAATGGAAGAATGTGCACCCATGAGCACACCCATGACCACAAGTTGCAAATTGAGAAAAAATGATGACTCCCCTCCGGTGGATGTAACTCATTAGAGGTCAATAATTGGAGCCCTTCTGTACTTAACTGCTACGAGACCCAATATTATGCAAGCAGTAGGAATGGTGGGAAGATTTCAATCAACCCCTAAATAATCCCATTTGTTGGCTATAAAAAGAATTCTCAGATACCTGAAAGGAACTCCTGATTTTGGTCTCCAGTACCGTAAGAGCTCGACTCTTACTTTGACTACATACACCAATGTTGATTGGGTTGGAAGTGTTGATGATCGGAAAAGTACTAGTGGAAATGCATTCTTCCTGAGAGACTATTTAGTATCTTGGCTTAGCAGAAAACAAACATCTATATCACTATCTACAGCTGAAGTCGAGTATATAGTTGTCGCAGATTGTTGTACTCAAATACTATAGATGAAGGAATCTCTAAAAGATGTCAACATAGGTATAAATCAACCAATTACCATCTATTTTGATAACACAAGTGTGATCAGCCTCAGCAAAAATCTAGTGATGCAGTCAAAAACCAAACATATACCAATCAAGTATCATTTCGTTCGTGAACAAGTAGCTGAAAAACATCATATTGGAATATATCAATACTAAGGAGTAGATAGTTGATATTTTCACAAAACCTCTTCCTCGAGAAGCACTTGAACATGTTCGTCAAAAGATGGGGGTTATCTCTTTAGCATCACTTAAGTTTATTCATAAAGATGTTGCAACACAGGGAGAGCAGTTTAACAGGGGGATTCCTTGTGTACTCCTTTGCCACTGATGTCAAAGGGGGAGAGAAGAAGAATATTCCCATCAATGACAAAGGGGGAGATTGTTGATCTAGATTGTCATTAATGTCAATATGAAGCCAAGGAGAAGCTGAGCAGACTTGTTAAGAACAGAGCAAAGCCACTTGAAAGAGGATCACATCAGCGAAGGTACATAAACAAAGTAATCGGAAGTCACAGAGAGATATGTCCAAGGGAAACTATTATTGGAAGAATAAACAGCAATAGAGATATCAAAGCAGAGAAGAGAAGCGAGTGTAAGAGCAGAAGATTGAGGAGGAGCCATATCAGGAGTATCACGTGTAATGTATGCCCAAAAAGTGAAAGGAAGAATCCATTGGAAGCCCTGAAAGAAGCAGGTTATGGAGCAAGAGAAGCATAGACGAAGATTCATTTGAAACCATGAGAAGCAAAGAGCAGAGGAGTACAAAGAGCGAAGGAGTGTATATGTTATACAGATGTGATATAATAACACGACCCCAAATAGGTTATGGCAACAATCCTTAACATGACATCACGTCCACCCATCAGAACCCTCATATCGCAAGTTATAAAGGGTTGTCACCCTCGAAATCTTTGATTTTATAAAGGTTGAAAGAGTTAGATCCTAAAGCAAGAATGGCATAAATCCATCGATAATGAACGGGATCAAATCATGGATGAAATAGATAGAGAGTGCATGAGATCCTTTGGATCTTATAAATCAATAGTCATCACATGGCGGAGATGTGAGGGTGTTAATTCGCAGGGAAAGTGGTTCCACAATAGGAAATGGTATTTCAGGCGAGGTAAAAGTGGTAAGTGGTATTGAAGGGTGAGCACCCAATTCCACTAACCGAGTGATGCATAGCACTTGGAAGGAGAGACAGAACCTCCTTTTTGGGCTGGCAATCCCTGTGCTATTTGTCTACCCAAAATCAATGTCAACCATCGAATCAAAAGGAGGTGATCAATGGTGGAGATCGAGTGGATTGGTTGGTGATCAGGCTAAACAACAACTGTCAGATCGAGTGTGAGATCAACAGTCTAGATTTAATCCTCGTCGCATTTTAGGAAGGTTAGGTGACGATGTGGTGGTATGCCAATTGCTGATGGGCCGATCCGCCAATTACTGATAGCGATGAAGTCGAGCGCCGATCGGAGATCGGTTATTGTAGAGGTCAAAGAGCGATGTGGAAAGGATTGGAGGAGTGGACTCGATGAAGTTATATATGTGGGCGTAATGCATTTGAAATTTGGCCTTATGTGTTCGGAGGGTGTATTTTCGTGTATTCCTGTGGTTTCGATAAATGTGTTACTCGGGGCTTAAAGTCAAATAAACTCTTCCAATAAGTTTGGGTCCATTGTATGAATATTGAATAAAAATGGGGAGCCTCTTTCATATAGTTATTTCTTTGATATGCAATATTATTATAATATGACCTTTCTTCCGCATTAATGTGTCTTGTAAGAATTTGATGACAGAGGAAGTCGAAAGATCAAGCGAGTGAAGAGGAAATGAGCAGAAGCCAAAGGTCAGGTGTCAAGCACATAAAATAGAGAACAAGGGAAATTTTGAGGTTCTGGTGAACTGTAAAAAAAAAAAGGGAGCCAAAGTTCTGGCAAAAGTGGAAGGAATAGGAGGACATAAGTAAGTCATAGGTCCAGCAGGGTTGGGAGGAGAGTATTACAACCAAACCGATCTAGATAGTTATAGTAGAGGGTCGGAGCCCTTGAGGTTGGTGCCTCAGAACTGAAAGGGTTGGTGTCCTGGGAGTTGGTGTTCCTAAATTCAAGGTTGGTGCCTTAACAAGATATAGTTGGTGCTCTAGAGGTTGGAGCCTCACAAAGACTCCAAGTTGGTGCTTGGTAACTGATTGAAACCATATATATATATATATATATATATATTAATATAACATTATATATATATATATATATATATATATATAGTACTTGATTTATGAAATATCAATTAAAAAAAGCATCTATTCTTGTTATTATTTCCATGTTCCAAATATAAATGTTTTTAACTAATAAAAATAATAATTGAAAATAAATATTGATTCACCACCCTCCTCTCAGTACTTCCAACAAACAATACATGAGAATACTTCTTTGAAATTTTCTTAACACATAAATCCTTTGAAATGTTTGATCTTTATTCATCAATCTAGCTTGCTGGCTCAGCAAATGATACAATAACCCCCCAGGTTTTCTGATAAAAAAGTCTATAGAAATGTCTAGTAGAGTCCACCCTACATACTTCAAATTGTGAAGTATTTATACAAAATTTTATTACAAAATATCTCAAACTAATTTGAGATTTAATCTAGGAAAGAAAAATATCTTCTTGCAAGAAGATAGAGACAACTATTGAACTTTTTCATGCTGTGCCTTTTATTTTGGTTGTGCTGGCTATTATGCTTTGATTTTTAGCCATTTATGCTGCTTTTTTGTTTGATTTTTCACGTTGGATGCTTCATTTACTTTATCCTTTCATCTGATACACTTTGACTCTACTGATCTGCCAACATCCTTTTACCATGTTGTTTTACTTTTACTATACAAGCCTTTTTACTACATATTTCTATAGTAAATTACTTAATTTCTCCCATGCTTCAGCAACAGTAATCGAATTTTTAACATCTTTCTATATATTTCATCTGCCTCGGTGTATTCGGAAAAAGTAGGCTTGTTGATAAACAAGTGTTTTACCTCATGCTGGAGGTAAAACAAGTTTTCAAATGTTTGGTAGAGTACTTTTCCTAATGGTAATGCCTTTATTGATGATGTATTCACTTAATCTTTTGCTACCTCTATGATTTTCTTGTTGTAATCCTCCTGTGCCATCAGCGTATCATTTATCACTAACGGACTAGGTAATCCCTTTTATCTCAAAATATGGAACTTAGCCATAAATCTTTCAATGGATAGCTGCATATTTTGACACTTATCCTCCATGTTTTGCATCAAATTTCTCTTGGAGAGGACCTTTTTGACCTCCAAAATTGTCTATGTTCTGTCCTCTATTTCCAAATTCTAAATCTCATACTTATTCTTGCCGTTAAGGAATTAGATAATTCTAGTAGCCTGTTCTAACATTTGTCCTAATTCTTCTTTTACTTTTTGGATGGCCTTTGTAGTCAACTTTATCAAATCTACTTGCTAAAAAATCACCTGAGCCTGCCTAAGGGGTTCTTTTAGTGTTAAGTCCTTTTCCAAGGCTTTCAATATTTCTCTCATCCTGGTAGCTTTTTGCACTTCTTATTTGTGCATAATTTTGGCAAGCTTGTAATCAGTTTCCAAGCTTGTCACCTTCTCTTTGAGCTTATTCATCTTTGTTGTCCGTATGGACATTTCTTCCATAGCTTTAACCAACTTTGCTACTTTAACCCCTCATGTACCTGTTGTTGATGTAGATGTTGTAGAAACCAGTTGTGTTGTGGCCATTGGATTTGTGGGAGTCAATGAGGTTGCCAATGTAGAGGGAACAACCATGGTAGTTGTTGGGATGAAATTCACCGAGATAGTGCCAAGATCAGTTTTCCTTGATTGGATTAAGCTATCCAATTCTTTTTTTGTCTCCCTCAATTGATCATTTAGTTTAAGGACTAAGTCCATCAACTCTTCATGCCTTGTTTGGCTTTCCAAGACTTCTTGTGTCTGGGGGTGCTGTAGTTGAGGTATCTTCAACTGTTTCTTGAGTGTTGCTATGTCATCATTCTTCTTTTTGATCAATTGTTCAATAGCCTTGATGTCTTTGGGGTCATGTCCCAATTCAAGTACCAAGTCTTCCAAAGACCTGATTCTACTGTCTTTGGTATGTGAGGAGGCCTTTTCCAACTGAAACTAGGATGAAATGTTTTTGAGAGAATTCTACAACTGATGAGAAACTATGGCTTTTCATGTAAGGGTGGAGTAAATCATTTCTCCATCCTGCTTGTGAAATTCAATTTGGTTAATGGGATGAATATCCCTTTCCAATACTTCAAAGTCTATCTTCTTGAAATCTGCTGATGTTCTTGGTTGTTGTACAGTTGGCTTTATGAAGGAGATTTACATCTTTCCTTCCTTGATTTCAAAAGCTCACATCAACCTACTTTGATTAGGGGGCGTAAGCTTGAGATATTGTGCATAGGATTGTGCCTTTAGTTTCTCATTTCTCATTTTAATCTCCTTGAACCTATCCTTAATGTCCCTATCTCTATCAATAGGCTTATTGAATGAGGAGACTTCTACACTGAGCTGCCTTTCTAACATTTGAGTTTTTGATGTAGATGGCTCATGTGTTTCTCCAGATGGAGTTGTGCCTTTGTTGATGTCTAACTCAGCATCAGTTATTTCTACCGAGTCTTCTGAGTCTTCCTATTCTAAAACAGGATTGAGCCTAGGCCTTTTGCTCTGGCTAGCTTCATACTGTACATTGGAAGTGTCCATACCTGAACTAGAGGCTCGCTCTCTGTTCCTTTTGGGATTCTTTTCCTCATTCTGAGGAGTCTACAAAACAATAGGGGTACTCATGGTTCCTTCTTACTCTAGTACCCACAGGAATGAGCTTTCATCAAGTTGTCTCTCTAAATCAAACAAGGTATTTTCAACATCTACCTTTGTATTATCCCTATCTATGAGAGTGTTTTCCAACCACCCAGATTGGTTGGCATATCTTTCTATTTCTGGCATATGGTGATGAATGTAAGGCCTAAATTTTGCCTTTTGTCTTAGTTTGGTCATAAACCCTTGAGGATCATACCTCCACATGAAACTATTCTGAAACTTCATTCGTTGCAAAGTTTGATCTGCTTCTTCTCTTGCCTCTCTAGAATTTGCAAACAAAAAGGCCTAAATTATTTTTAACCTTGAACTGAGTCCTTTTATTGGCTGAGACAAAGTTGATATTATCAGAGTTCATTTTCTACCTATAATATTCCAGAGAAAATAACCTCATGGGGAGGTATTTGGGCAATTTGTATGGAGCAAGTTGGCAACCATGGAATCTTATTTCAGTGTGATTTTGGTAAAGGTACCAATCTCCCACCTCCTTACTTTTCTTGGACAATTGGAGCACTCTTTTGATTTATTGAATTATTCTGGGCGAAGGGCCTCGTGTTAGCATGGTCATGACCAGATGGAAAAAAGAGCCAATGAAGTCTGTGTAGGTGTATGGTGATGAATACCTGTGGAATAGTGGTGTCCAAAATATAACAGACCTAGGCTGGACTTTAGTATCTAACTTCTGGATGGTGAAGGGAAATTTGTCTAACTGATAATACAAAATCATGTGGTGAAGTACAGATGATTACTTGAATACTCTCTCATTGTGCATACTGGTGAATTGTTCATGCATCCTTTTAGCTATGAACTGGGCATAATTATACAAAGTAGCAGGAGGCTTTCCTGGGGTGAAAATGGACATGAAGGCCAGGATGAGCTCATTAACAAATTCATCTGTGGTATAGCCCAGAATACATGAGATCATGGTTACAATTTTCTTGCCCCTTTCAGAGAAAATGGAAGAAACATATGGAGGGGCATCTATAGGAATGTGTTGCTCTTCCACAATGAAGGTTTGGAATATTTGGGCCAGTCTAGATGGACTCAATTTGGCGTACTGGTCTAAGAAATCCCCAATGGAGAGTGGGGTGAGATTTGGACATGGTTGGACTTGCAACATCTCATTGATTGACTCAACTATAATAATAAACAAGACTTTTGGTCTAGGGACATTATAGCTCTTTGGCTGGAATGTAAAAGGCATGGCACATATGGAAAATCTCAAGAAAAACAGGTATTTGTGGAAACTAGTATTTGGAAAACTGAAGTCCCAAAGGCCAACATCATCAGCATGGTTTAGATATCTGTCCTTACTCAAACAATGAATTTCGAGTAGGAGTGTATAGGAACTTTTATTTTTGATTTGAAAATCCCTGTCCACCAGGGGAAGGTGGTCAAGGTCGAAATGGGGGGTCATCATTGGTCTGACATCCATGGCGATGGGGGCAACCATAATCCAAGTAGAATGGGATCTAGTACGGACCGAGAGCTTGATTGGAGTCTCTGCAACTTATTCAAGAGTAAAATCGAGGTCAATTAGCGATTTCAGCGTTTGAAGGTGTTGCGATGGTTTGTTGAGGTTTATAAAGAAATTGAGTGAAAAATGAGAAATAGTGCTTCTTGGCCTTTTTATTAAAAAATGGTCATTTTTTGGTGGGTAAATTGCAAATGAACAGTGGGTGGTTTTTCGGGTTGGGAGGGGAGGTGGTTTCCCAAGCCATCACACCGCTTTTATGGAGGACGCAGTATTTTGGTGAGGTCACTTGATCTACCTTAGCGCTTGACACGTAGCATATCGGGGCCCCGGAAAAACCACTTTATCGGGCGGCTAAAGGTAGGACATCGGGTGAACCCAATATGGCTATGAACCATTGGATTTGGGTACTGACAATCGGATGACAGTCTAGTGACAGATGTGCACGGATGAAATGGGCAGAGGTTTTAGGGGGGCTTGGGGCTTTAATCCATGGTGGTTTGGGGTTTTTTATGAGTTAAACATGGGATTAAATAATGGGATGAGGTTAAGGAAGGTATTATCTTAAATTTACTGAGAAGTGGTGATTTAAGCGAGTTTTGTCGGGGGTATGGGATAAAAGTATAGTTTATAGCTAAACTAAGGGTTGGGGTATTATACACGAGATTTATTTATATATGGGAAAAGGTATATCGGGAGCTATATCATTATGTTAAAAATTAATATGAAATGAAATGAGTGGAGTGAACATACCACTAAGCATAATGTAACATTTGTGCATTTTCTTCACATACACTTATACTTAGGATAAAATATTTTTGTGGGTATTTTGAATGAAATGGAATTTAACATGGGGTTGCTTACTTTTCATAGGAAAATGGAGTTTAACCTTAGGAAATGGGTTTTATTAGGGTAATGACGGGAAATGAATTTTATGAAGGTAATTCTAACTTGATGTCCATAAGTCATTAAGCTGAGGGTCCGGTCCCACCAGAAGTAAGAGAAATGCTCTGAGCCTTTATGACGTGAAATATTTTTAGTACTAGAACATACTTGTAGATGGGGAAATTAGTAAGTATAGGGATGAAATGAATGAGGGGGATTTAATTATTTAAACTTGTAAACCATTGTTTTTGCTTTCTTAACTGCTCATGCACATTGAAAGATATGATTATGCATGATGAATGTGCTTTTGTCCAATCAACTTTATACTTCAGCAACCTTTCTCCTACTTACCGATTACTTACCCTAACATTTTTTATTCATTTATTTGCGTGCATTTAGACTGGCAGACCCTTATCATTCTTTTTTTCTTTTATAAATTAAACTATCTAATTGTAACCTTATATCTTCCAGGGGCTCAGATTAAACTGATGAGGTCCTTTTATTTTCTCTACCTATCCAATGATCTGCCAAGATTAAGCTGTTTGGTCAGATTTTATTCTTTAACTATAAACATAAAATTCAAAGCATGAAATAGTCAACATTAAGTAGTTTGACTACCATGGGTTGTGGCATGTATGAAAACTTGCACACAACCATTATTTAAGACAATTAAGAAGTAAAATAGTAGTGGCATTTAGACTTGCACACTTTCATTCAATATGTTTTTGTGTTTGGCATTCATATATTTCCATTTTTTGATCTTTTCTTATTCTTTTTGTCCTTTGATATTTATTTTAGGACATACCCTCTTTACATTTTTTAATTTTTAATATGAAAAACATTTGCAGAAAGAAGAGGTATACAATATTACAAGGCTTAACCTTAGCCAATTCAAAATTATGAATCCTATCACTATATGACTTTAACAGATACAAATAAGCATTAGTATACCTTGTAAACAAGAATATGCATATACATGAACATATCCAAGCCCATCCTAGAATCAAATGAAATTTCCTATCATGATGAGGTTTGGACTCAACCTTTGGATTATGAGTATGTGCCTTTCAGGTTTTGGTTATGCCAGGAATATGGCCACCTAATTAGGGACTGCCCAATAATGAAAGTGTATATGGAAGAGAATATATCTCATGCAGAGCTATAATGGTTTAAAAAATTGATGAACATAAGAAAAAACTATAATACTTGACTATATCAACTTCCCCAGCAGATGCAATCATAAACAAAGACCGTCCTAGTGGAAAATTAATTTTCAATGATTGTCAATCAAGAGTAGTAGAGCATCGTTCTACTAGAGGACCTCATGGTAGTATAGAAAAATTAGGGAGATATCTAGGGAATCCCCATCATAAGTGAAAATCCCTTAAAGCCCCATCAAATTTTGCAGAAATCAAATTTTTGGTTAAGTTCAGGTGAACTATGAAGCCCAATGTGAAAATGAACAATCACTAATGGTGATTATTAAAGAATGGGCCCAACTAGATTTGAAAGATATTTCAGATGAACAAAAAATATAATATTAATAGCTTTATCTTCAATAATGACCAGATTGATAGGAAAGAGAAGGTGAAAATGGATTAGAAAACTTAGAAGTGGATAGCCCTTCACAAAAAGACAAAGGAAAGGAGAAGATAATTATGGAAAGAAAGAAAAATGGGAAGAAAATGAGAAAATAATTAATCCAAGATGTGGTGGGTTAATTATTCAATCAGGATAGGTGGTTACACTTTAGGAGTTCCACCCCCTTCCTAACATTCTTCCCAATGAATATTATCACATGGAATATGTGTGGCCTCAACAATTAGGGTAAACAAATGAACCTTTGAAAACAAAAGAGAATAATGCAATATTTATGCAATAGGAAACAAAAACTTCAAGTGAAAAGGTCAAGTATCTATCAGATTGATGCTAGAAAGGTTGTCAATCTATGGCTCGAAAGGTTGTCAATCTATGGCTCTAGATGCAAAGGGAAATATTATGGACCTTATGGTTATTTGGAACCCTCTTGATGTATCCTTTAAAGACTATTTTGTGTGCCTTCACATCCTATTTGAAAATTTTCATTCTATGGGTTCTAAGGAGCTAGTATGTCTAACAATGGTCTATGGGCTTTACATTTTGGTTGACAAAGTGACCTTTATTTCAAATATTTATGCAATAAAATCTCCTCATCAAGATGACTTTTGGAGTGTAGGAAGAGATTTCAACCTCATTTAAAGTTTATAGAAAACAAGAGTAGCATTAAAACATTGGACCCAAAGGATAAAAAATTTAGGGATCTTCTCTAGGACCTAAGGATCACTAAGATGGATGCCAACAATGACATATCCACCTAGAATAACAATAGAGGGAGGCACCACATAATAATTCAATCCGATTAGTTTCTAACTTTTTAATATTGATTGGGGAAAGATATATCTGTGAAAGCAACTATACTTCCTTGGATGGGTTCGTCTTACCAACCTATCCAAATTGAGCTAGATTTGAAAGTTCTTGAAAGAAATTTCCCTTTAAGGTTTGAAAGATTTTGGCTTTTGGACCCGTATTTCTAGGAAAAAGCTAAGAAATGGTGGGAAGAGAGCAATGTTCAAGGAAATAATCATATTCATAATTTTCAATTGAATTTAATGGAACTCAAAGTAAAGGTAAACTACTGGAACAAGTAGTTTTGACGCATCTTTATAGGTAAACAAGCATTAGGTGCATGCATGCAAGGAATTCAACAATGAATTTTCTAGGAAGGTCATTTTGAGGACTTGATATTAGAAGAACATCAACTCATACACATGTTGGAGTAGAGGTATGAGTTAGAGGAAACTATACGATACAAAAATTATGTATCCAATGGCTAAATTAGGGTGAGCAAAACAAAAAATTATTCCACAAAGGAATGATAAAACACTGCTATCATAATGGGATTTTTTCCCTCTCAAAAAGCAGGGGGTGGGGGAGGGGAAAAATCTTCTAGCATGAAGAATTAGAGTAAGAATTTGTTTCATATTATAAAGATATGCTCACAGAACATATACATAATAGATGTTATGCAATAAAATCTATTACAACCCATATTCCACATCTAATTCACTTGGATCAAAATGATTCCTTCATGCGGGAAATCTCATTTTCTGATGTTGAAGAAGTGGTTATTGTAATGCCCAGTATCAAATCCCTTGGTTTGGATGGATTCACTATAGATATTTTTAAAATTATGCTTGTCTTTTTATTTGCTCGGAAGTCCATGACTTAATGGTTCGGGAGTCTTGATGATCTAAACATGTATGGATGAGGGTAAAAGCTACCTTCCTCAATCTAATCCCAAAACCAAGTAAATATTATATCACCAATCATTTTCAACTTCTTTTTCTATGTAATTTTATATACAAAATTATTTCTTCCATTATTGCAAACCATCTTAAACTCCTCCTCAATAATATTATTTCTCTTGAGAAAAGATGATTTGTAGAAGCTCATCAAATCTTAGATATGATAGTAGTTGCTCACGATGTCTTTATTGTCTTAGGAAGGTTAAGAAGGTTGACATGCTTATTACCTCTATAAATAATATGATAGGCTACATTTATATTATCTCATTCAGGTGCTATATGCTTTTAGATTCTCTTCCCAATGGATTTCGTGGATCAGGTCACTTATTTCCACCCTGTTTTTCTCTATCCTTCTTGATGATTCTCCAACCATGACCTTTAGTCCCTCTCATGGTTTAAGACAAGGCGACCCCCTTTCCCCTTCATTTTGATTCTGGAAGTGAAAGATCTTGGATAGTACATTAAGTAAACATTGAGTCAAGGCATTCTCAAAGGTATCCATCTTTATGGAAATGTCCTATCTTTTATCCATAAAAAATTTGTTGATAATATTATGATTTTTTATGAGCCTTCTCTTTGTGAAATAAAGGAATTAAAATATATCAATTTTGATTTCATTTAATCCTTTGGGACTAGAAGAATATAAATATCTTATATAATTCTTCAACACCAATGTTCTGGTGCAACACCAATTGGTAAGATTTTTAGAATTTTAGATAGCCAGTCTCCCAATTAGATAACCTTGAATTCCTTTGGTGGTGAAATCATTGAGAGACTCATGCAAGAAAGAAATTATATATAGGTTAAACAACAATGTGGATAGGTGGTCTTTTCCCTCCTTGAATATGGCATGAAGAGTAGTTCTTCTTACATCAATTCTTAGAGGTTTATTGATATAGAAATTATCATATTTAGTAGCCCCCAAGATTATATTTCGAGCCATCACTTCCAAATTTAGATTTTTTTTTTCAAAGGAGACAAACGTGCTAAGAAATAGGAATTAATTGCATGGGAAAAGTTATGCATTCCTAATTTTCTAGGGGGTTTAGGGGTGAAAGACCCTAAAATTTTAGACAAGGCAATAGGGGATAAATTATGGTGGAGATGGATATAAGAGGGTTGAGAACCATGGAAATAGATTCAATACAAAAAATATAGTTATTCTCTCTCTATAGAAAATGATTTATAGGCAATGATCTACCCTCCAGGATCGTTAATTTAGAATCTGGCCCACGAAAATAAACATCTAATATAGAATCATGCTTTCTAGGAAATTAGGAATGGTAGAACAACTCTCTTCTAGGAAGAATCATGGTAGCAATTCTTTTACTTTGGAGATTAGGCATACCTAAGTGAACTAAAGGAATTTGCTAAGGAATAAGAGGCCATCATGGTAGCATAGTTTTTAAAAGATAATAAATTCCTTAATACATGGCGGGAGTGGAAATCAAAGGAAGTCTGGAGAAATCCCTAGGATTTAAATTTATGGCCATCCCTAGCTCAAGACATTTAGGAGTACAAAATATCTATAGAGCAATACCAATATAAATTGCATTGGACACATCAACTGAAAGGTATGTTACACTTAAAGAAGCATATTCCTTGTTAGTTGGCTATCAATACTTACCGAAAGAACCATAATGGAGTAAAATCTAGACTCATGATTTGTGGCCAAAATTTGCATACTACATGTAGTTAGTGGGAAGGAGAAAAATTCTTACATGAGATCACATAAAAAAAAATATTCCATGGTCCCTCTTTCTATTGTCCATGTAGGGAACAAGAAGAAATAATGGAATACCTTGTAAAGACATGCCCTTTTGTACAATCTATTTAGATCTGGGTACTATCTCTCTTTGACCACTTTGATCACATACGTAACAACTTGGTGGAAGCATTGGATCACTCGAGATTCAATCTATTCAATAATCCTATAGTTAACAGAACTTGGATCCTAGTTGGTGGTTTTATCTTATGGGTAGCATGTAAATAACATAATAGGAGGATATTTCAGAAATTACAAGATTCTACATATTTTTTTCTAGAATGTTAAACATAATATTAAAGACACAATTCTTTTGGAATCTTGGTTTGCAGATCATTGGAAAGTAAATCAACATGAGGCTTCGACTCTGAGTTATTTGGGAATTTATCAATCCATGACTTCCCCATAATGCCCAAATTCCCCAACACCCCCCCGCCAACCCAATTATAGATCCTCCCCTCCTATTATACCCCTCCTCCCCCTAGATTCATTAATTTAAAATTTGACGGGGCTTGAAAAGGGAATTTGGGCCCTACAACATATTGAGGTATTTTCAGAGACCAGAGTAGGAATACTCTAAGAGTGTTCACTCCTAAATACAACAAAAATAATAATATTGTAGATGAATTTGTTGCATTAGAAAGGGGACTAAAGTCAGCAATAAAGGAAGGATATTCTAGAATCTAAACTTAATGTGGATGGGGATTCCCAATTGGCTATCTTAACAAACACAAGGACTCGTATATGGTACCCCTATTTCCAATCTGGAAAAGACTTAGATGCCCAAATTTTGATATTTTGCATCCATAAGCTGATTACCCATTTTCAATATGTCATTATGTATTACTCACATAGGACCGGAACAAAGTTACGTATTTATTAGCTAATTTAGAATGTGAGGAAAAGGATCTTAATTTCAAATTATCCTAGTCGATGACCTATAGAGAAAGATGATTGGACCAAATAAGAACCATATTAGATGAGGATACCAGTGCCCTCATGGGGGTGAAGAGCAAGCGGAAGTAGAGTTTAGGGGGACGTACTCGCCACCTCACCAGCTCTAGAGAGCATTAAACAGGGGTGTGGCATGGCCTTCCACACCATGCATGATACGTGCAACACGTTCATTACTTAGATAGATGGATCCTCATATTCTAGCACCTTCATTCTCAACATTTATACTATAAAGCAAATTATTTTTCCATGCAAGTTGTATCCCATGGATGTAGGTGGGATTAACAAGCACCCTATCAATATTAAGTCTATTGAAGTTTGTTGTTGGGAATAATAAGGTTTAGGTGGAAAATTTGTAAAGTCTATGCTCGAATTGGAAAGTCAATTTCTAATTAATTTAGTGCCTTGTAATGGAGGTATCCTTTTGCTTCTTGGGGCGCAAAAGAATGGTGGTTGCATTGGAGAAGAAGGGGATATTGGGTTTCATATCTCAAGATTAGCATAAAGTAATAGGGTAACTTCTGAATATGGCTAGTGTAATTAGGATGCTTATCACTTCATCTCTATTTCTTGGACATGATTTGCTTCATAATTTCCTTGAAGACATAGTAAGATAATTTTGGGATCATGAATCACTATGTATTTATTTTCGATTTAGGGTTTTTTTGTCTATTGTAGGTTATTTTATTCAAATTATGGAAGGGAATGTGGATACTTTGCTTGGTCTAAACTTGGGGTCGCTATTATTCTGGGAATTTGCTTCATCTCCTAGTCCGAAAGGTATTCAGAAACACAATATGCCCACTGAGTATTTGAGTTCCAGGATTTTATGCTCTTATCCCCCTTTTTTACTTTTTGATTTAATTGCTGGTGTAGCTTGAGGTATTGTGGACTCCTTGCTTGGGGGAGGTGGTGTGAGCTTAAATATTTTCAATTTTCAACATAACCAGTACACATTGAAGGGTATGGTCTCAGTTTGAAATTTAGGTAATTGGTTTTGTTGTCATCTCATAGATTGCATGATATTACTATTAACTCGGGTCAATATGTTGTGTTAGCGTAGGCATACTCAACATGGCTCTAGGGAACACATCCATCATAGTCGGTCTCATATTGAGATGTTGGCTCAAGAGGCGGTCACTACATACCATATGGTGACCTCGCTTGGCACACATGCAAATATTTAGAGGTTAGAAATACATGTCCCTCAAGATAGGTAGGCCTTCTCTAATACTGAACTTATGGATGAAATTTCTCCCTAGCTCCTCCATATTAGGTATACAAAGGGCAAGAGAAATGATAACTACATGTTATTACTCTTCATTGGCACCTGAAGACTCTATTGGGGTGAATCTTAAAATAAGAGTATGAGGAAAAAGAAGATATGGTTTCATTCCTCAATGACATCCAACGGAACTAATGAAATATGTAGGATAGTCTTGACAGGACGGAAGCTCAATTGAATCATATGGAGAAGCACATCTAATGTGAACTCAAGCTTAAATAAACCCTTGTACTAGTCCAAGAGACTTGATTTCTATGACATCTTCATATTTCTGAGATGGTTACCTACTTTAGCTTGCTTATGGCTTTTTTTCCTGGACCTCTAGCTATATGATCTTTTATGTATTGGAATCACTTTTGTTTTATCTAGAAATTTTATTATATCACATACAAGCTAATAAATCTGGAGTGAGACTAGTATAATTTTGTAAAAGTTCTATTAGAGATGTAGTTTGTTGACAAATAAAATACTTTAAACTTTAAAAGATAAAAAATTTAATTAACATTTTAACTAATATATAATTAACAGCAAAAGTTCTTCTACCATCCCAATTCATAAATTCAAACTTACCCGCCTTTCTCATAATCAAGTTATTAAGAAAATATGATATTATTTAATCCATCCCATAAATGATAAGATTATTCCTTCCATAATAAATTTCATCACATGTTAAATACACACTTGAAATACAACAAAACTATTACATAACATATAAAATGTCTATTTCAAACACAAACAATATTATTAAATAAATAATAAAAAGAAATATAAAACAATCTATATAATCTTTTAAATAAAAATAATATTATAAATATATAAATATATATATATAAAAATATATATATATATATATAATATAATATTATAATATAAAATAATATAATAAAAATATAATATAATAATATAATATATAAAAAATAATTTAATAATAGTATAATATATAAAATAGTTAATTGAATTTATTCTTTAAAAAAATTCTTGTTATCACGAGTATTCGCGAGCATTCCATTCCTGCAAGTGAAATGCTTTAACTTATATTGAATTTTAACTTCAAAAGAATATCATAATGGGTTGACACATTTTACATAGCTTTATTGCTTCATGTTACTCACAGGGATATTATTATGTTGAGTTTGCTCCTTTCTTATTCACTTTAATTAAACAAATAAATCTTAAACAAATAAAACTCAACATATATATCATTAAAATATCATCATATCATTTACAAAAATTAAAATATAATGCAAAAAAATATCTTAATTAATGAGAAAAAATCATAATACTATAAATATAATGTAAAAAGATATCTTAATTGATTAGAAAAAATCAATAATATTGTGTGATAAAGAAGAGAATCATATTGAAGATCAATGGGGAAACAAAATGCAACACACTTGTGTTGAAAATCCATGAAAATAATATTTCATAAGGAGATAACTTTCCTAGCGTTAGGGTTTTCATAAAATCTTTTGATCACTTTACGATTTGATTAATGCCATATTTTTTAAGTGTTTTACTTCATTTTGATACTATTTTTGGATGGATTTGATAGGTTGTATCATTGGATCCATGGGGAGGGTTGCAAGCCCCTCTTATTGAAATGTTGTAGCTAGCTCTAAACCATCTATTACAAGGGGAAAAATAAATTTTGTGGTAAATAGAAATAAGAGTGAAAACTTGGTGTTTAGTGTGCAATGACAATCACATCTCAAAGGGAGGTGTTTACAATAAATCATAAGCTTGTGGTGCCACATAACAGATTGGACAGATCGTTGACACATGAAATACCATTCCATAATTTGTAAATTTATTGTCTCTTGGATGAAGGGGAAATATTTGGTGAAGTGAATTCATGTTAAATGGAAACCCAAAGTCCAAATCGATTTAATATTAGGAGCCAAAGTTTTTTATAGCAATATTCTCTAATCTAGAGGACAAGACTAGGGTATTTGAAAATGGCCCTTATTTTTTCAACAACGTTGGTTTATTTATGAGATTCTAGGAAGAGTGATATAATATTGAGAAAGACCAATTTCTAGCAACCCCATTTTGGGTGTGGTTGTTCTCACTACTAGAAGATTTCTAACAGCCTGGCATTCTCAAAGGCATCAATAAATATATAGGAGATTTTGTGAAAATTTATGAGGATAAAAACCAGCATCAATATACCTTGTAAACAAGAACATGTGTATACATGAATATATCCAAGCCCATCCTAGAAACAATTGAAATTTCCTATCATGATGAGGTTTGGACTCAATCTTTGTATTATGAGCATGTTCCTTTCAAGTTTTGGCGATGCAAGGAATATGACCACTTGATTAGGGACTTCCCAATCATGAAAGTGTATATGGAAAATAATATCTCTCGAGCAGAACCAGAAGGTCTAAAAAAGTGATGAACATAAGAAAAAACTATAATACTTGACTATATAAGCTTCCTCAATAGATGCAATCATAGACAAAGACCATCGTAGTGGAAAATAATTTTTCAATAATTATTGATCAAGAGGAGAACAAACTTCTATCATGGTAGTATAAAAAAA
This sequence comes from Pinus taeda, assembly GCA_000404065.3. Lineage (NCBI taxonomy): Eukaryota > Viridiplantae > Streptophyta > Pinopsida > Pinales > Pinaceae > Pinus > Pinus taeda. The sequence continues at coordinate 91,131 of APFE031279617.1, read as the reverse complement.
TGAGGGAGATATATGGGGGAATTCCAATCCTAAATAAAAATCCCTTAAACCCCATCAAAGTTTCCAGAAATCAAATATTTGGTTGAGTTCAGATGAACCAGGAACCCCTAAGTGAAAATGAACAATGAATTGTGGTGATTATCAAAGAATGGGCCCAACTAGATCTAAAAGATATATCAAATGAACAAAAAATATAATATTAATATATTTATCTTCAATGATGATCTGATTGACAGAAAGAGAGGGTGAGAATGGATTTTAAAACTTAGAAGTAGATAGCCCTTCACAAAAAGATAAAGGCAAGGAGAATATAACTATGGAAGGAATGAAAAATGGGAGTAAGGCGAAAAAATAATTAAACTATAATGTGATCGGTTACTTATTCAATCAGGACAAGTGGCACTTTAAGAGTTTCACCCCCTTCCTAACATTCTTCCCAATGAAGATTATCACATGGAATATGTGTGGCCTCCACAATAAAGGTAAACAAAGGAACCTTCGTGATAGGATAGCAAAAGAGAAGAATGCAATAGTTATGTAATAGGAAACAAAAATTTGAAGTGAAAAGGTCAAATATCTAATAGATTGGTGTTGGAAAGGGTGTCAATCTATGGCTCTAGATTCAAATGAAAGTGTTATGGGTCTTTTGGTTATTTGGAACCCTCTTGAAGTATCTTTTAAAGACTAGACTGTGTGCCCTCACATCCTATTTGGAAAATTTCATTATGTGGGTTCTAATGAGCTAGTATGTCTAAGAATGGTATATGGGCCTTGCATTCTAGCTTAAAAAGTGATCGTTTTATCAAATATTTGTGCAATAAAAGCTCCTCATCATGATGAATTTTGGATTGCAAGAGGATATTTCAATCTCATTTAAAGTTTAGAGGAAAACAAGGGTAGCATTAAAATATTGGACCCAGAGGATACAAATTTTAAGGATCTTCTCTAGGACCTAAGGATCACTAAGTTGGATACCAACAATGAGCTATCTACCTAGAATAACAGTAGAGGAGGGAGGCACCATGTAATAATTCAAGCCGATTAGTTTCTAATTTTTGAATCTTTATTAGGGAAAGATATATTCGTAGAAGCAAATATACTTCCTTGGATGCGATCATATCATGGACCTATCTCACTTGAGCTAGATTTGAAATTTCTCCAAAGAAATTTCTCTTTCAGGTTTGAAATATTTTGGGTTCTGGACCTGTATTTCTAGGGAAAAGCTAAGATATGGTGGGAAGAGAGAAATGTTCACGGAAATAATCATCTGCATACTTTTCAATTTAAGTTAAAGGAACACAAAGGAAAGACAAACTACTAGAAAAAATAGTTTTGACACATATTTATAAGCAAACAAGCATTAGAGGCATGCATGCAAGTGATTCAACAATGAATTTTCTAGGAAGGGAATTTTGAGGACTTGATATTAGAAGAAGATCACTCATACACTTGTTGGAGTAGAGACATGAGTAAGAGGAAACTATACCATGACAAAAATGATGCATCCCATAGCTAAAGTAGGGTGAGAAAAACACAAAATTATTCCATAAAGAAATGATCAAACACTACTATCATAATCTCAACAAGGGGAAGGGGAGGGGCATAATGATGTAGCATGAAGAATTAGAGTAAGAATTGGTTTCATACTTCAAATATATGCTCACAAAACCTATAGACAATAGATTTTATGCAATAAGATTCATTACAATCCATATGCCACATCTAATTCACTTGGATCAAAATGATTCCTTCACACAGGAAATATCATTCGCTGATGTTGAAGAAGTGGTTATGATAATTCCCAATATCAAAGCCCTTGGTTTGGATGGATTCACTATAGATATTTTTAAAAAGTATGTTTGTCTTTTATTTTCTTGTTAATACATGGCTTAATGGAGGAGTCCCGATGATCTAAACAAGTATGGACGAGGCTAAAAGATACCTTCTTTACTCTAATCCCCAAGCCAAGTAAATGTGATGACACCAATGGTTTTCAACCTATTTTCCTATGTAATTTGATATGAAAATTATTTCTTCCATTATTGCAAACCATATTCAACTCCTGCTCAATAATTTTATCTCTCCTGAGAAAAGATGATTTGTAGAATCTCATCAAATCTTAGATGGGATAGTAGTTTCTCATGATGTCTTTCATTCTCTTTGGAAGATTAAGAAGGTTGACATGCTTATTACCTTTATAAATAATATTATAGGCTAAATTGATATTAACTCCTTCATGTGTTATATGCTTTTAGATTCTCTGCTTAGTGGATTTCATGGATCAAGCCACTTATTTCCAACCCATTTCTTTCTATCCTTCTCGATGGTTCTCCTACAATGACCTTCAGTCCCTCTCATGGTTTAAGACAAGGTGATCCCCTTTACCCCTTCATTTGCATTATGGAAGTGAAATATCTTGGACAAAACATTAAGTTGACAGTTAGTCAAGGCATCCTCAAAGGTATCCATCTTTATGGCAACGCCTTTTCTTTTATCCATCAACAATTTGTTGATGATATTATGATTTTTTATGGGCCTTCTCTTTGTGAAATAAAGAAATTAAAATAAATCCCTTTTTATTTGATGGAATCCTCTAGGACTAAATGAATAGAAATATAATATATACTTTTTCAAAAACAGTGGTCCGGTGCAACACCAATTGGTATGACTTTTTGAATTTTAGATAGGTAGTCTCCAAACTAGATAACCTAGAATTCCTTTGGTGGCAAAATCATTAAGACCCTCATGCAAGAAAGATATTATACACTGGTGAAACACCAAATTGGATAGCTGGTCTTTTTTCTCCTTGAATGTTGCATGAAGAGTAGTTCTTCTTAAATAAGTTATTAAAGGTTTACCGATTTATAAATTATCATATTTAGTAGCCCCCAAGCTTATATTTTGAGACATCACTTCCAAATTTAGATTTTTTTCAAAGGATAAAAACATGCTAAAAAATGGGAATTAGTTTAATGGGAAAAGTTATGTATTCATAATTTTTCAGAGGGATTAGGGGTGCAAGACCCTAAAATTTCAGAGAAAGAAGTAGGGGATAAATTATGGTGGAGATGGATGCAAGAGGCTTAAGAGCTATGGAAATAGATTGGGGACAAAAAATATAATTACTCTCTCTTTGTCTAGAAAATAATTTATAGGAAATGGTTTACCCTCGAGGATAATTAATTTAGAATCTGGCCCAAGAAAATAAACTTCTAATATAGAATCATGTTTTCTAGGAAATTAGGAATGGTAGAACAACTCTCTTCTAGGAAGAACCATGGTAGAAATTCTCACTTTGGAGATTAACCATACCTAAGGTAACTAAAGGAATTTACTAAGGAATAAGAGGCCATCATAGTAGAATATTTCTTTAAAGGTAATCAATTCCTTAATACATGGCAGAAGTGGAAATCAAAGGAAGGCTTAACAAATCCCCAAGTTTTAAATTTATGGCCATCCCTGGCTCAAGAAATTTAGGAGTACAAAATATCTATAGAGAAATACCAAGATAAATTACATTGAAGCCATCAACTGAAAGGTATGTTACACTTACAAAAGCATAATCATAGATATTTGGCTATCAATACTTACCCACAGAGCCATAATGGAGTAAAATCTAGACTCATAATTTGTGGGCAAAAGTTGCATACTACCTGTACATAGTTAGTGAGAAGGAGAAAAATTCTTACATGTGATCATATTAGGAAAAATATATTCCATGGTCCCCCTTTCTGTTGTCCATGTATGGAACAAGAAGAAATAATGGAACACCTTTTAAAGACCCTTCCTTTTGTACAATCTATTTAGACCTAGGTACTCTCTCTCTTTGACAATTTTAATCACACACCTAATAACTTGGTAGAAACATTGGATCACTAGAGATTCAATCTATTCAATAATCCTATAGTTAACAGAACTTGGATCTTGGTTGGAGGATTTGCCTTATGGGTAGCACAGAAATATCATAATACGAAGATATTTCAGAAATAACAAGCTTCTAAATTTTTTTTTGCTTGAACATAAAACATAATATTAAAGAGATAACTCTTTCAGGATCATGGTTTCCAGATGATTGGAAAGTAAGTCAACATGAGGCTTGGACTCTAAGTTATCTATAAATTTATCAGGCCATGAATTCCCTAGTAATGCCCAAGTGACCTCTCCATTATAGATCCTCCCCATCTTGTTATACCCCTCCTCCCCCTCTATTCATTAAATTAAAATTTGACGCAACTTGCAAAGGGAATCTGGGCCCTACAACATATGGAGGTATTTTCAGAGACTAGGGCATGAATACTCTAAGAGTGTTCACTACTTACGATAACACAAATAACAACATTGTAGCTTAATTTGTTGCATTAGAAAGGGAATTAAAGTTAGAAATAAAGGAAGGATATTCTAAACTTAATGTGGATGGGGATTCCCAATTGGCTATCTCAACAACACAAAGAGTCATATATGGCACCCCTATTTTCAATTTGGCAAAGAATTAGATGCTAAAAATATTGACATTTCACATCCATAAGTTGATTACCCTTATTCAATATGTCATTATGTATTAGTGAATTTAGTATCTGAGGACAAGTAGCTTAATTTCAATTTATCCTTGGCGGTGACTTATAGAGAAAGATGATTGGAACAGATGAAAACCATATTGGATGAGGATAGCAATGCCCTCATGTGGATGGAAGTGAAAGTGCAAGTAAAGTTCATAGGGAGGCACTCACCACCTTACCAGGTCTCGAGCACAGAAAATTTTAGGGATGGAAATTTATCTTAAAGTTTAGAAACCTCACCAAATCTTGCTAGTCTCTAATATGAAAACTATAAAATACTTGGTGATATATTTGTAAAAACATTAAAATTTATTATGTTTTTATATACACACTCTATATAGTTTTTCCGATATTTAAGGTAAAATAATTTTATATTATTAAACTTGGGTGAATTATGTTTATAAAAAATGGAAATTGGTGAATCTTTTTCTTAGAAAAACCATCGAGAATTAACCTCTAAAATTTTCCATGCTCGTGATAGCATTAAAGAGGTGGGTGGCATGACCTTCTATCAGGTCCATGATTTGACACAGTTATGTGCAACGAGACAAGTTAGAGGAAAACTTGGTTTTATGCAACGAGTTGTGTAGAGACGAACTTGATTTTATGAGATGGTGGGCCACATCAATTAAAGGCAACGAGCTGACACGATGATGAGTCAACACAGGGGTCAAAAATCTGAAAAGGAGTATTAGGCTAACCATTGGGTGGATGGAACCGTGGAGAGTTTATACGGTTGGACTAACATGTGGTTGGGCTAACGTGTGATGAGCCAATATATGGTTAGGCCGACCTGAATGAATGACGATGTGGTTGAATGAGTGGCTGGCTTGAAGGAGGGTCGAGGACCTCTAACATATGGGCTTTGTGTATATATAGAGAAGGCGACTTGGAGAGAAGCCATCATCTAACAAAATAGGCAATCAAGAAATCCAATTAACGAAAGTGAGGAAGTAATGCGAGGATAACGTAAGGGCGAAGGTGCAGGCGGTCGAAAGGCAAGAGTTGGGGCTGAAGTAGCTGTAGTTGGAACTTCTGAATTATTGCAAGGATGGTGTGTTGACATGACCTGGATGAGTACACATGACTCGGCGTGCAAGCAGGAGTAGGTGGGCATGGGGGAAGGGAAATTGTATATTGTATACTTGTAAAAAATATTGAACTCTTATTACTCATTAGGAAAACTCTATAATTTGGGATTTGCCCCTCCCATCAAAGAAAAGTGTATTTTTGTTGTGCATATGAATGATGTTATGATGATGTGATGAATGTGTAAATGTTTATTTATACTCATTATATTAGTTAGTAGAATTTAAAGAAAATAACTAAGTGTTGAAGAGTTAGACCTATTCCATACTCATAAGTATTGGTGAAAAGAAAGTGGGTAGTAGTGCTGCACCTGCCTATGTGTGGTTGAAAGAATACCACCATGATAGGGTCACGACAGTTGGTATCAGAGCTGATTGAGAAGTCAAGTGAAGGTAGATACCACTGCACTTCGTGACAGTTGGTATTAGAGGTGATTAAGAGGTGAAGTGAAGGCAGGCACCCCCTGCATTTTGTGACAATTGGTATCAAAGTTGATTGGAAATCGAAGTGAAGACAGATACACATGCACTTCGTGATAGGTGGTATCATATTGGAAAATGGCAGTTGCTATGAAACTTTCCGTAAGGCTTTGGTGAAGAAAGTTCGACAGGGATAAGTGAAGGGTCAAGTTGAATGACGAAGAAGTGTATGGTATTTACTAGATCACAAGTGAAGCTAATGCCTGATCAAACAAAAGAACCTCAAGTTATGATAGGTGAATCTAGCAGGGATGCTAGAAAAATTTTGTGCATAAGGTATTGGATAAGATGGAGGAATATGCTTCGAGGGTGGTTGCACTAGAAGTTGAAAATGTTGAATCTCAAGAGAAGTTCACGAAGTTGAAGAAAGAGCATGAAGACCTCAAAATACGATACAAGTGTAAAGAATGGTTGTATACACAAATAGAGAAAGAAGTGAAGGACATAAGAATTGGGAGAGATCAAGGTTTGGAAGGAATCTTGAAGTTGTAGAAAGAACTTGGCGATGATTAAAATGAGATAGTTGTTTTGAAGAAAGAAGTTGGGCAAGGACCTATGAGAGGAGTTTCCCATGTGAAAGTCAAGGAACTGGGATGAGGAGTGCTAAATCTCTTAGCAATTTGTTATGGGTTACGGAGAAATACTTGGAGTGTTCGGGCTTACCTGATGATGATGCCGAAGCCAAAGTAGATGCTTAATTCTTGATGAAGGATGGTAAGATGTGGTGGAGAAGGAAGATGGATTAGGCTACCAATGGTGATGCTGATGACATATTTAATTTGGACAAAATGAAGAAATCTTTATAAACTCATTTCAGCGCACAAGATGAGACTTGGGATGCAAGGATGAAGATTAAGTATATGAAGAAATCAAGGAGTCTACAGGCATATCAACAAGAATTTTTGAGTGTGGTCTTGGAGCTACTTGATATGGTGGAAAAGTACAAGGTGTTCAATTTCATTATATGATTGAAACCTTGGGCACACAATGAGGTGAAGAGGTAGAAAATCAAGACTCTAGAAGAAGCATTTGTTGCATTTGAGCACTTGGTAGAACATTATGACAAAGGAACCGAAGAGAGAAATAAGAAGACAGATAAACAGAAAGTGAAGTCTACAAAAGAAGATCCTTTGAGATCGAATGACAAGTCGAAGATGAAGATGCCTCTAAAGTGTTGGATTTGTGAAGAACCACACACGGTGAAGAATTGTCCTTCAAGACTGAAAGTGGTGGTAGTAGCACAAGCTGATCTGAAGAAGAAGAAAGAAAACCCATCTGTTGGAGTGATGGAAATTCTAGGAGCTATCGTAGCTATAGAAGCAGTCTCACAATGTGATCCTAAAAGAAACAATCTCGAGTGTGTGGAAATGAAGATTGGGTAAGGTACTGTACTCACTATGGTGGAAAGTGGTGTGACTCATAACTCCATGAGAGAAGAAAATGCAAGGAAGATTGGGTTGAAGTTTATGCCAATTCAAGAATAGTTGAAAGCAATGAATTCTCCACTCGATTCAGTGATTGGTACAACTGAGAAGGTGGATGTAAGCATAGGTGAATGGGCGGGGAAAGTCGATTTCATGATTGTGTGAATAAACGACTATGGAGTTGTACTGGGTATGGAATTTATGAAATAGTTTGAATCTATAATGGTGCCACACATGAAGATGTTGTACATTTGCGACGGGTGAGATGATGGTCTTATTGGGGTATCAAACATGGGAACTATGATAGCTGAGTGTAAATTGATAGCGATGAATGTGGAGGAAGTCAAGCAAGATGAAGAAATCTATAAGAGGTTTTATTTTGCAGAGGAAAAACTTATGGAGTATTCACAGGTTCCTAGAGCATTGTCTGATAGTAGCTTGGATTTCACGAGCAGACTAGAGGTAGTGGAAGGAGAAGAAGATGCTAAACCCGAAGTTAAGGCAGAAAAGTGAGAAGCATACATGCAGATATTGGAGCACGAATATCTAGAAAAGTGGATTGAGCTATTAGCTAAGGAAGAAGGAGAGCCTTCTCCCTCCACTTCCTCCCTCTCTTCTTAGACTGACATGGAGATGAGGCTCATTGTTAGCTGCTCATGGCAGTGATTCTCCCATATTTTGAGAAGACTGCTGGAGTGAGATGGACATGATTAGTAGTAAGATGCAGAGATGAGTCATGATGATGTAGGGGACATGCATTCTTGTGGAGGCGATAAACGATTAGATTAATTACCCAACTAGTCACAAACATGAGAGGATCTAGCACATGATTTTCTAGTAGAGTGTAGCATATCGGTGGCATGAGGTAAGTCATAGGTGGAGACATATGGGTGCCCATATTTATGGTTTTGGTGATGCTGGTTTTTGGGCTGGTGTTGTTGAGGATGAAATTTTTTTTAGAGTGGTGGAGTATGTCAAGTCCACGAGCTGAGACGGTTATGTGCGACAAGATGAGTCGCACTCAAACTCGGTTTTATGCGATGAGTTGTGTGGTTCAGTTTTATGTGACGAGTTGTGCAAAGGAAAACTCAGTTTTATGCAATGGTGGGAAACATTGGTTAAAGGCAAAGAGGTGACACATCGATGAGTCCACATGGGGGTCAGAAAATTGAAAAGGAGAATTCAACTAAGTGTTGGGCAGATGAGTGACCACAGAGAATTTACACGATTGGACTGATGTGTGGTTGGGCTGATGTGAAACGAACAAACGTACAGTTAGGTTGACCTGAATGAATGTCAATGTGGTGAAATGAGTGGTCCGCTTGAAGGAAGGTCAAGCCCCTCTAACACATGGGCATCGTGTATATATAGAGAAGGCGACTTCGAGAGAAATCATCATCTGACAAACCAAGAAAGCAAGGAATCCACTTAAGGAAAGCTAGCAAGAAAGGTGAGGATAAGGCAAGGGCGAAGGTGCAGGTAGATGAAAGGAAAGAACTGGGGCCAAAGTAGCCACAGCTAGAACTTTTGAATTATCGCAGGGTAGGTGTGTTGACACAGCTTGAGCGAGCATAAATGAACCGACGAGTAGGCGAGCGTAGGTGGGCACGTTGAACTAGACTGGTGAGTGTAGACGACCCGACATGAACGCAAATTCTTGGCAGGTGCGGTGAACAAAGGTTGGGCCATGACCGACGGATGAGCTACGGAAGAGTTGGGCATGTCAACCCAGAGAGGTGGGCACATGACCCAGCGAACGAGCTGTGGTAGAGTGGGTGTGATGACATAGACTTGGGTGCACATGACCTGACGAGTAGATGGATGAGCTAGGCCCACAGGTAAGGACTTGGGTGACCCAACCCGAGTTGGGCACACAGACATGAAAGGTCGGTGAACCGACCCGGTGGGCAAGCCGAGACGGTGGGTAGCCGAGTTGCATTTTGAAGGCAAGTTGTAGGGTGAGTTGCGTGGAATTTTTTGAATGGAAATTTGAGGTTTCCAAGCAAAGGGAAATTGTATATTGTATACTTGTAAAAATTTTTGAACTGTTATTATTGATTGGGAAGACTGTATATTTGGGGAGTTTCCCCTCCCATTGAAGAAAAGTGTATTTCTGTTGTGCATATGAATAATGTTATGATGATGTGAATGTGTAAATGTTATTTACGCTGCATTATAATACTTAGTATAATTGAAAGAAAATAAGTAAGTGTTTAAGAGTTAGGCATATTTCGTACTCATAAGTATTACTGAAAAGAAAATGGGTTGTAGTGCCACACCTACTTGTGTGGTTGAAATACTATTGTGAGGATAGGGGCATGACACCTACGACCCCATGCATGATACATGCGATGGGTTCATTAATTAAATAGATGGATCCTCAGGTTATAACACCTTCATTCTCAACATCTCTACTGTAAAGAAGATTATTCTACCATGCAAGTCATATCCCATGAATGTGGGTTGACTAACAAGCACCTTGGCAATCTTAAGCCTATTGAAGTGTGTTGTTGGGAAGAATAAGGTTTAGGTGCAAAAATTGTAAATTTTCCACTTGAATTGGAATGTCAATTTCTAATTAAGTTGACAACTCATAATGGAGGTATCCTTCTGCTTCTTGGGGCACAAAAGAATGGTGGTTGCATTAGAGAAGAAGGGGATATTGGGCTTCTTATTTCAAGAGTAGCATAAAGTATTATGTTAACTTCTAAATATGGCTAACGAAATTAGGGGGCATATCACTTCAACTCTGGTTCTTCAACATGATTCGCTTCATAGCTTCCTTGAAGTAATAGTAAGGTAATTTTGGGATCTTGGCTGCATGTGTATTTATTTTTAGTTTAGGGTATTTATTTGTCTATTCTAGGTTATTTTATTTAATTTATGGTGGGGAATGTGGATACTTTGGTTGGCCTAAACTTGCGGTTGCTATTATTTTGGAAATTTTCTTCATCTCCTGGTCTGAAAGGTATTTAGAAACATAATATGCTCACTGAGTATTTGAGTTTTGAGATTTTATGTGCTTGTCTCCCTATTTTACTTTGTGATATAATTTTTGGTGTAGGTTGGGATATTGTGGACCCCTTGTTTGGCGTAGGTGGTGTGAGTTTAACTCCTTTCAATTTTCGACATAACTAGTACATGCCAAAGGGTTTAGTCTTGGTTTGGAATCTAGGGAATTGGTTTTGTTGTTATCTCATAGATTGTACGATATTACTATTATCTTGGGTCAATATGTTGCGTTAGTGTAGGCATAGTCAACATGGGTTTTGGGAACACATCCATCATAGTTGGTCATGTATTGAGATGTTGGCTCAGGAGGTAGTCACTACATACCATATAGTGACCTCACTTGGCACACATGTAGAGATTTATAGGTTAGAAATACATGTCCATCAAGATAGGCAAACCTTCTCTAATACTAAACTTATGGATGAAGTTTCTCACTAGTTCCTTGAGCTAAGGCATACCAAGGGTGGGATAAACGAGCACATGCATGTTATTACTCTTCAGTGGCACCTGAAGACTCTATTGGTGTAAATATTAAAAGAAAAGTATGAGGACACAAATGATATGATTTCGTTCCTCAATGAAATCAAACGAAACCAATAAAAAATGTAGGATAGTTTGACAGGATGGAAACTCACTTGAATCATATGGAGAAGCACATCTAATGTGAACTAATGCTTACAGTACCCCTTGTTCTAGTCTGGGAGACCTGATGGCTATGACATATGCATATCTCTGAGATGGTTACCTACTTTAGCTTGCTTATGGTTTTTTTTTTTTTTTTGTTATGGACCTCTAGCTATATGATGTTTTATGTATTGGAATTACTTTTGTTTTATCTAGAAATTTTCTAATATCACATACCAGCCAACAAATCTAGAGCGAGACTAGTATAATTTCATAAAATTGCTATTACAGATGTAGTTTGTTAACCAATAAAATACTTTAAACTTTAAAAAATAAAAATTTCAATTAACATTTTAACTAATATATAATTAACAACAAACATTCTCCTACCATTCCAATTCATAAATTCCAACTTAGTCTGCTTTCTCATAATCAAGTTATTAGGAAAATATAATATTATTTTATCCTTCCCATCAATGACAAGATTCTTCTTTGCATAATAAATTTCATCACATGTTAAATACATACTTGAAATGCAACAAAACTATTACCTAGCATATAAAATATCTAATTCAAATACAAACAATGTTATTAAATAAATAGTAAAAAAATATAAAACAATCTATATAATTTTT
>APFE031279617.1:17714-69022 GCA_000404065.3 Pinus taeda | reverse complement strand
AAATAATCACTCTTTCAGTCCAATTCTAAGCCACCACTGACTTTTTTGTAACTTCCATCACTATGATTACTCCTCGTTGTTTTTGGCTAGTTATACACAAGAAGTTGAAAACAATTGATAACTATTCTAGAGAATGAGATATAATATTATCGTTTTTTGGTTATTTTATTTTATTACTCTGTGGTAGGAAGTTAGGTTTCAATGCCCTCTAACTCCTTGAGAACCAGATGCATCCATCTCTCTCCATTAGTCCAGAAGTGATTGATCCATAGACAAATTTGTAAATACTATACGAACAACCGAACTTAAAGTGGATGTTTGTGATTGATCTAAACAAATGTGGGCCTCGGTGTGTGGGAAAAAGAAGCCACCTCTTGTCACATGACATCTCCTATCTTCCTAGTAGTAACAATAGGCTAAAGATACCAAATGTGACAAACTTCTTATATTGTAATGAACATGAAAATTCCATAGTTAATAGGAAATGTGAGCAGAGTAGTGTAGAAGATGTTGAGGGATTGTTTCATTCACTTTGCTTCATCTCTTCATTTAAAAAAACCAAGAAGAGGGTAAAGGTGAATATTTAGGTTTCGGAAACAAACCAGATTTGGTGTACAAAAACTAAAAAATAATAGGAAGGCAAATCAACATTGTGAATGAATCTCGCATCACTCACTTGAGGAGTACTTGAGCTTGCCACAATGTTGAATTCATTAATTAGAGAAATCACGCATACACAAATATAATCGTTACATTATGTTTGGGAGATCAAAACAATCTCCTAAAAAATATGATCTAAAACTAAACTTAGAAAACAATCGAAACAACCTTTCTCCATTATTTCTAAGTTTCTCTCTTAATGGAGAAAGGATTAACCTCCACACCTAATATCTTTCTAAACAATTCAAATTTCATCTTCAAGGGGCTTTGTGAAAATATCAACAACATTTTAACGAGTATTACAATATTCAAGAAACCATTCCTTAGATTATATCTTTTCTCTAATAAAATGAAACTAAGCATCAACATGCTTTGCCCTTGAATGAAAAAATGGATTATTTTCCAACTAGATAGAGCTCTGGTTGTCACATTTCATAATTGTAGAATTTTTTTGTTCTTCTCCAACATCTTGAAGGATTATACTGAATCAAATAGCTTCACAAGTTGTTGCACACAAATCCTTATATTATGCCTCAACAGATGACAAAGATATAGTAGGTTGCTTCTTGTTGCTCCATGAAACAATCTAGGATCCAATACTGAATGCATAACCTCTAGTAGATCTTTTATCATTCGGATTACCATCCCAATCTAAATATGAGTAACTTTTCAACTCAACAACAAATGAATTAGTATACTTAAGGAAAAAATCAATTGTTCCTTTAAGATACTTGAGTACTTCTTTTGCTTCTCTCCAATCAATTTCGAGAGGTCTTTCCATAAATTGACTTAACACACTAACAAAGTTTGCTAAATCATGTTTGGTTGTAGTCGTAAAATAATTAAAACAATCCACCAGTTGTCTATACAATGTACCATCTACCTCCTTTGAGCCATCATCAAAATGCAGTTTCACATTCTACTGCATAGGAATAGAAGAAAATTTTCACTAATGCATATTAAACTTTTTAAGCACTTCTCTGACATACTTACCCTGAGTAACAAAAATCTGGCATGCATCTCTCCACACTTCGAGACCTAGATAGTAATGTAACTCACCAAGATCTTTCATCTCCTATAATTGTGACATATGCACCTTAATTTCATCAATCAATTTAACTTAATTTCCTATAATAATTAGGTCATCAACATACAAAGAAATCAATACTACATTCCCTTTTCATCAAACTTGGTATACAAATGTGGACCGCTTTGACTACTCATAAAACTCTGTTGAAGAAAGAAGGAATCAATCTTCTCATACCATGACCTAGGTGCCTTCTTTAACCCATAAAAGGTTTTCTTTAATCTGCAAATTAAATGTTCCCCTTTAAATCACCATTTAGAAAAGAAGATTTTACATCTAATTGGTGAAAATCCTAATGGTACTTTGTAGCTGATACAATTAACAATGTAACAGTATTTAATTTAGCTACAGGTGAAAATGTTTCCGCATGATCAATGCCCTCCTTTTTTGAGTAACCTTTTTCCACCAATCTAGCTTTATATTTATCTATACTACCATTTGGTTTAAACTTGGGTTTGTAAAACCATTTACATTATATGGGCTCTTTTCCTTTAGGTAGTTCAGTCAATTCCTAGGTTTTATTTTTAATTATACATTCATATTCTTCCTCCATTTCTTTTTTTCCACTTGTCATGTTCAATAGCTTCATTAAAACTCATGGGTTCTATGACATTCAGAAAATACTTGTCTGCGTATAGTCCTTATACCTTTTAGGTAGTTGAATTTGCATAGTAGATCTGCTTATCACATCACTATTTTAACCTTTGTTCTATGAAAGTACCTCTCCAGTTATGATTAGGCTCTGACTGTTGGCGATGTCCATATTGCTAGATTCTTCTTCAAGTTTTTTCCTCTCATTGTATTCTTCTTTTACTTCTATTTTATTGACTTTAACTTTTGGAAGAATGTGCCATCTTTCATAGTTGTTATCTATGTTGCCTTCATCTACTTGAAAACACTTTGTGAGTAGAGGGATCAAACATTTTATAACCTTTATATTCCGAACAACATCCTACAAAAATACATTTGATACCTTTAGCATCAACTTTATTTATGTCCTCCTTTGAAATATGTGGAAAGGCCTTACACCCAAATGCCCTCAAATGATGAATTATGGGTCTAAAACCATATAAGGCTTCGAATGAGTCTTAATATCAAGATACCTTGTTCGACTTCTATTCTTTAAATAAACAACAATGCTAATAGTTTCTTCCCAAAAATGATTTGAGAGGTTCTTACCTTTGATCATACTCCGTGCACACTCCACAAATGTTCTATTTTTCCTTTCTGTAACATTGTTTTCTATGGAGTTTAAGGTGTATCCATTGCTACACTATTCCATGATCCTTTCAATACTTGATGAAGTTTCCCAAATTGTATTCTCCCCCTTGATATTAGTGAAGGATCTTTATAAAGTTCCCTGTTTACTTCTCTACCAAGTTTTTGAATTCTTTGAAATACTTAGAAGAATCGCTCTTTGTCCTAAGGAAGTAAACCTAAGTGTACCTTGTGAAATTATCAATAAACAATAGAAAATAATAGGCACCTCATAGGGATATGATCTACATGGGTCCACAATCATTAAAATGCACAAGTTCTAATACATCTATTTTTCTCCTATTAGAATTAGAAGGGAATTCATCTCTGTGATTTTTTCCTAATGCACAACCTTCACAAGAAGCATATTCAGTATTTAACATAGGGATTCCTTCAACCATACTTTGTTTCTATAGCAACAATAAATCACAATAATTCATGTGAACATACCTCTGATGCCAAAGAATTTATGTTGGCATAATTGTAGAAGTCAGTGCTTGATGACTTTTTTTTGGTCAAATCGAGCTTATATAGGCCTCCAAATCTGACTCCTGAAGCAACATGTCTGCAGTGATCCAACAATTCTTTTACTATGCAATGTGTTTTGAAGAATTCAACCTTCAAATTTTGATCTGTAATTATAGACACAAAGATCAAATTTTCCTTAATCCCAGGAACATACATAACATTATGGATGCACCTGATACTTCCATTTGGTAAAGTCATAGGTATATATCCATATCCCATGATCTTATACGCATGATTATCTCCAAGGTAGATGTTTCCACCATTGCTTATTTCCTTGACATTTTTGTAACAATCCTTATTGCATTTCATATGATTCGAAGCTCCCGAGTCCATAAACCATGTGTTAGCATCATCCATTTCAGCAACCAACACGACATTAGACACAAACAACTTAAGATTTTTGAGATCAAAATTCAATGCTTCTCCAGCAAAATGTCATGACTGTCTTCTATGTTTGTGCCTAGATTCATCACTTTTCTTATTATAACATTCTCTAGCAGGATGCCTACTTCTACCACAACAGAGTACTTTTATTTTAGAATCATTTCTAACAAATAACATACCTTGATTTGGTTTTGGAAATTTCCTTTTTTGAGATAAACTTTGACCTTTACTTCCTCCTCCTTGTTTACCTTTAAAGGACTTCTTTTCCATGAGTGCCAATTATGGATTCTGGGGAATCAAATTTTTGCGCCTCTCTTCTTCTTGCATGAGTATACCTGTCAATTACTCAAAATTTGGTGCTTCCTCTCTTACTGCAAGACCTGTAATAAACATTTGATAGTCTTTTATCTTTCCATTTAACATAATTGTTACCAGATCAGTACTAGGTACCGATTCTCATATATATCCCCACTTATCTTTAAAATTTTCAATTATTGAAACAAAGGCACTGACAGAGTCATTTTCTTCCATTTAAATATACAAGAGCTTACTTTTCAAAAAAAGGACTCCATTTGTATTTTTGGTTTCATATAATTTAGTAAATTCCAGATTTCACTAGATGTCTTGCAGTCACGAATATGGCGGATTATATTATCTTTAACATAAATTCTTAGTAATACCTTTGTTTTGATCTCTTGCTTCTCTGAGTCCTAAATTGATGTAGATATCAAGCCCTGTTTAGTCAATTTAATGTTTTTAAATTGTAAGCATAAATTATCGACTAGGGCAAGTAAACAGAGGAAGCACAAGTGCATTGTATGTGCTAGAAGTTATTTTATGTCGTTAAGGTGTTTACGTTATAGTTAAATTCTAAATTTATAATTAGTATGGAAATGGTTTTACTGACTATATTAGAGTATTGTCCATAAAATATGTTAGTTGGTTATTATGAAATTAATATTAATTTTATCAAGTTTTTTGGGATGGTTGAAGAGTGATCCTAAACTCTACTCTATTAGATTGTTTTTTATTATATTTGGGTTTTTATGCTACAGCCACACTAAACTAGCTACAAAAGTAGGGAATGGTGCAAAGGTGATCTACTTTATCGAATTGGAATATGAATGACTCTTGAATTCAGTTTCTAAGAAAAAGGTTGTCACTCTTTAACTATTGCAACTTCACTCATGCAAAATAAAACAAAGAAATTGATAAGCTATAAAACAACCAAAGTGTAAAATGAGATGACTAAATTATACTAGGTAGAAATCAAGTGAAATGATCAAATTATGCTAGGTAGAAAGCAAACGAAATGATCAAATTATGCTAGGTAGAAAGAAAATTAAATTATTGATTCAGATGTCAATTTAATCACGAACTCCATTGGATTGCATCCTAAAACACAAAATAGAGCATCCATAATTGAAATCTATTTGCAATGAGTCAAAGACCTGATCTATATGCAGCGGCCCTCCACGAGATAGTCAGTGACTTTAATCAATGCAACATGGAAAGTATGAGCCAAATTCTATTAATCAAAAATAGTTTTTAACAGGATGTTCTCAAAATTACATACAACGACATGCACCAAAGACATAGAGGCACTATTGTTCTTATAACATTTTCTAAAATAACAACATGAGAATTTTAAGCCTAAGTATATTCATTACAATCCTTATTGAACCAAATTATATCACTTAATCATCAATTTGCTATTTGGAAAAGCAAATCCATAATATTTCGTAAAATTTGGACTCATTTCTGGCACATTATCTTGTAGTTGACTTTGAGGTGGACCACATTGTAGTGTGATTATCTTGAAGGATTGGCTTGAGAGAATAAGAAAGAATCCACAAGGGCATCATTCCTTATCTATTCATATCTTCTTTTGCTAAGTTGGTGCACTCGAACCCTATCAACAATGGAGGGAGCTTCAGATCTGTGGATTAACTGCAGAATTAGGTCAATTCCACACCAAAATGAAAAAATTAATAAAACAATAAGGTATATGGAAAAAATATGAAAAAGAGGACATGTAAGTACTTACCTTAACAAAACCTTATATTTATTTCATTTATTTAGATGATAGGAATAGGAAAAAGGAAGAAATATGAGAAAAAAGGGTGTCAAGGTAAAGCAGTCCTTCGATGCTACATTCCCCCACACTGGAGGTTTTGTATGTCCTCATTCAACTCATCATTGTTGTTCTCTTGTGCCTTCTAGTTATGACATTCAGGATTCACTTTCTTCTTCTTTTCAGCAGCCACTGCCATTCTTGGTTTCTTCATGAGCATATTATACTTTAGGTTGATGATTTCTCTTTGCATTGCCCTATTTTCTTTCTTCAACTTCTTTTTCTTTTTGTACCATAGACTCAAGTGAAGAAAAATGTTGTCACTCTTGGCAATTTGAATTCCATTCTGTGCCTTTAGTGTTCGATTTTCATTTTTGAGGTATCTCTTTAATGTCTCCAGCTCAAAGATTTATTACATTAAAACATTAGATGTTGAAGGTTCTTGTCACTCATTAAATTGATTACTTCCTTCCCCTGGACTTTGGATTGACTCCTTAGTTGTTGCCTCCTTTCCTTCCTTTCTAATGACTATGTAATCATAAATTTCTTGTTGAAGAGGGTCAACACCTCGACTATGTATTGGACTTCTTGGAGGTGAACTGAAAGGGGGTGTTGACACCCTTTGTGATAGTTTTAGTGATTCTCCTGGACAGTTTTCAAGGTCTTCAATTTTTTCTTTCGCCTCAAGATCGATACATTCTGCAACTCCTGAGACTGCTTGTTCTATCATGTTCAATCTGGTACTTCTTCTTGGACCTACGGTTGGAAATCCCTGAGTTTTATTCCTTTCAACTTTGGATCCTCTTTCTAAGGAAGGATGTTGGTTTGGGACAAATCCTCTATTTCTTTTTCGGCTTTCTTTCTTCTAAATTT
Organism: Pinus taeda; assembly: GCA_000404065.3. Lineage (NCBI taxonomy): Eukaryota > Viridiplantae > Streptophyta > Pinopsida > Pinales > Pinaceae > Pinus > Pinus taeda. The sequence continues at coordinate 62,159 of APFE031279617.1, read as the reverse complement.
TTTTCATTTTCATTTATTTTTTTATTTATTTTTTTCTCTGCAAAATATCTAGAATGGGTAGTTCATCCTATAATAATTCTTGTTGGGATTGGGTTCTTGTTCTTTTAATGTTTCCATTTTTCTCTTCCTTCGCCTGTGGGTTCTACTACCACTGGGTTGTTCAAGAGTTTTCTCTTCAAAATTATTTCTTACTAGAAAATTTTCCCACTTGTCACCTATACTCTGAAGGTGAAACTCAATCAAGATTTTTAAAAATCCATGATGGTACATTGTATTGTCTATGAACTGAATTTTCTTTTGAAAATCCACTGACATTTTCTTAAGGCTATGCAAGAGGAAATATGGAAGATTCATTTGATTTTCCTCAACAAAATTCATCAATATCCTAATGTGGTAAAAAAACATGCATCTAAACTGACCTTCACAAGTAATAAATTTTTGAAGTACAAGGAGAAAATTCCTCCATTTACTCTTAAGGGTTGTACTAGGAATACCTTTTCTGAAGATGGTAGTGTCCATGTTTGTATTTTTAAAGAATAATTTCCAATATTCCCCATTGGTTACTCTATTTTTAAACCAATTTTCTCCACTTATGGGTAGTTTGTTAGCTTCTGCAATCAGGGATTCCATTATGGTGAAATTGACATCTCCTATTTTAGCCTCTATTCCATCAAAAGAATGTGAAAAGGTCTTCGTTACCTCGCTGTGGAAACCATCAAATTTCTCTACGAATTTTAGTCGTTGTACTTTTTACAACAGTTCCGTGGTCTGAGGGTATCTTTCGAAGAACTTCTTTCATACTGGTTATGTTTGAAAAATAATTCCCATGATGGAAGATGCTTCATCTCAAGAACTGTTTACTTGACAGGGAAAAATGGTGTTGGTAGGGTTTCGTTCCGTGGTGGAGAGATGGAGAGGTTTTATGAATTCAGAGAAATGAGAGAAAAAGTGAATTATAATGAAGACTGCATAAGTGAGTTAACTATTAGAGTGCATTCAAATTAATGATTGAGCAATTACTACGATAGATTCAGAATGGGGACAAGGCAGGAGTTAGAATGGTGGATTATGTTGATTTTGACAAGCGACCATCATCCATGATTTGCAATGATTTCGTGTTATTTCATTAGTGTTATGTCCTCATAGTTCATATATGAAATATATTAACCTTTATTGTAAGATTAAAGTATCACATACCTTTGGCTGATTTTCTAACCTTATTTGTCCTTTGATATCTTCTGCAGGTACTTTTCACTGTCAATTATTCTTCAATTCGAGTCACTAAGTGTTCCTGTCAAATTAGCTACATAAATCTTATTATAGGTGCAAAAACTTGTCCGACCTGTAGAAAGTTACTAATTTTGTAGATGAGAAAAAAAACTTTAGGAAAGGGGAATTTATTTTTGGAAGAGAGAAAATTTAAGGTGCCAACATGGGTTGGTTTTCATGTTTATTATATATATATATATTATATATATTTATATATATATATATATTATATATATATATCTTTTTTTTTTTTTTTTTTTCTTTATGTATATGTAGAAAATAAAAATATCTAAGGTGGAAAAGAAGAATCTTTCTCAACCATTTTTAATTCTAAATTACCTTGGAAAATTTTGATAGACTCTTCCTTTTTCAATGGCATCTGATAAAGTCTATGTTGAGGTCCGTTCACTAAAAGAGGAATTTTCTCTTCATCAATAGTCCTGATTCTAACTGCACCAATGTCAAATAAATTTTCAACTTCATAAGGTCCAAGTGAGTGAGTTTGGAATTTTCCTTGGAATTTCTTGAACTTGTACTCGAAGAGTAATGCCCAGTCTCTTGGATGAAATTTCCTTTCTTTAATGTACTTATCATGCCATCTGGATCTCTGTTGTTCAACTAGGCTGGTCTTCGAGAGGGCTTCTTGTCTTATTTCATCAAGCTCATTGAGTTGTCTCATCCTTTGCTTTTGTGCTTCTGATAAGTCAAGATCCAACAGGACTATTATTTTATAGGTCTGGATCTGGATCTCTATTGGAAGTAAGACCTTCTTCCCGTAAACAATTTCATAGGGAGTATGTCCTATAGTACTTCTCCATGTAGTTCTATAAGCCTATAAAGTTTCTGGAAGCTTTTCTACCCAATCCTTCCTATGTAAGCGTATAGTCTTGGTAAGAATTGCTTCAATCACCTTATTTGTAGACTCAACTTGTCCATTGGCTTGTGGATGGTATGGAGTGGACTCTCGATGCTTGATTTTGTACTGCTCCACAAGCTTCTGCACTAATCTAGATGTAAACGGTGTTCGTTGATCTGTTACAATTTCTCTTGGGACACCAAAACGAGTGAAAATATCCTCAAAAATAAATGAAACTACAACATTTTTAGTAGCAAAAGGAAGTTCTTTAGCTTCTACCCATTTAGTGACATAATCAATACATACTAGGATATACCTTTTTTGCTTTGAAGGTGGATAGATTGGACCAACAAAAACTAGTGCCCATTTTTCAAATAGTTCAATGAGTACCTATGTCTATAATGGCAATTCATTTGAAAGATTATATTTTCCCATTCTCTAACAACTGTCACATATTTCAACATATTCCTTCGTATCCTTGAAAATGGAAGGCCAATAATATCTTAAACGTAGGACTTTATAAGTAGTTCTTTTGTCAAAAAAATGTCCTCCACATGGTTCATCATTGCATGCTTTAAGTATTTCTGGTATTTCATCTTCTCGAACACATCTTCTGATGATGAGAACTGGTCCTATTTTGTATAATTCTTCATTTATCCATGAATAAGATGTGTTATTGTGAACTATCCTCGTCTTTTCTCTAGGGGACAAATGAAATGGCATTTTCCCTATAGCTAAATAGTTAGCAATATCTTCATACCATGGTGATTTAGTAGGTACTGCAAAAAGATATTGACCAAGAAATTTATCCTCCATAGGTTGATCATTATTATCATTCTGAATTCTAGATAAAAATTCAGCAATTGTATCATTTTTTTAGGTGTATCTAGAATGGTGATGTTGATTTCTTGTAACAATAAGAGCCATCTGGTTATTCTTCCATTAATGATTGGTTTATTCATTAGGTATCTAATGGCAAAATGGTCTATGTGAATGAAATTTTAATAGCCAGTTATATAATGTCAGAATTTGTTAATGGCAAGAACTACGACTAAAAAATCCTTCTCAGTTACAATATAATTTAGCTTTATATGAGTTAAATTTTTACTGGTATAATAGATTTCATAAGGAATAAGGTCTTTTGCCCTAAAACAGCTCCTAAGGATGTATCTGAAGCATTAGTTGATATATGGAAAGGAAATTTCCAATTAGGTCCTTTTAAGATAGGTTCTTCAAAAATTCTCTTTCTCAAAGTTTCAAAGGTAGCTTGAAAATAAGAATTCCAACTGAATTCACAGTCCCTGGTAAGTAGTTTAAAGAGTAGAGATGCAATTTTTGTGAAGTTTTATATAAATATTCTATAATATCCAGTAAAACCAAGAAAACTCCTAACATCTCATTGAAAATTTGGCACTGATAATTTAGAAATGACCTCAAATTTAGATGAGTCTACCTTAATTCCATCTCCTGAAATATGGTGACCTAAAATAATTCCTTCGTTGAACATCATAAAACATATCTCATGACTTAATGAAATATTTTTTTCTTTACATCTTATTAAAATTTTTCTAAATTTTCTAGTGCTTCATTAAAAGAATCTCCATAAATTGTGAAATCATCCATATACACTTCTGCACAATGATGAATAAGATCAAAGAAAATTCTAAGGAATTCTCTTTGGAATGTTGCCGGAGCATTATATAATCCAAAGGGAAGTACTCGGTAAGCATAAGTTCCCCATGGATAGGTAAATGTGGTTTTATCTTGATCTTCAGGTGCAGGTGCTACGTGAATTTGGTTATATCCACTTAAATTGTCCAAAAATGAAAAATACTTTTTCCTGCTAATGGGTCCAATACTTGATCTATGAAAGGAAGTGGAAAGCGATATTTTAATTTTTCTTTATTCAATTCCTTGTAATCAATGCATACTCTCCATTTTCCATTTTTTCTTTGGAACAATTACTAGGGGTGAAACCCACTGACTGTCTAAGATTGGATAAATGAAATTTACGTTTAGGAGATTTTGTAATTCCTCCTTAACAATTTCTTTTAGATTTGGATTCATTATTTGTTGAGCTTGTCTAACTGGTCTTGCACTTTATTCAGTGTAGATATGATGTGTGCAAGTATTAGGATCAATTTTTCTCATATCAGTGTATTCCCATGGATAAGCAGAAGAATGTTTTTGTAAAACTTCTAGCAATTGATTCTTTTGTAATTCTTCCAAGTTTTCATTACCATTCAAAGTTTTACTTGGAAAATTTTCTATTGAAGAATTCCCAAATTTCTCCATGGAGAGTAATGATATTTGTCTAAATGAGAGATATTCATTTTGACTATGGTCATAATGTGGGGAGGATTCATTTTTTTCCAATAGATTTAGAATTTGGTCGTCCTCTCTTATTTGTTCAGGAGTGAAAACAGGTTGCATATCATCATCTTCATCTATCCATTCCTAATTCTCTATTTCTATTGTTTCTTTTGCAGGTGGGTATAATGTAAATTTCTTTGTAGAATTTCCATCTAAGATAAACATGTCAACTGATCTAAAACTGATGAAAGCATCGGCTGTAGCTAACCAAGGTCTTCCTAGGATTAATGGATGTCCTCCTAAATTATTCTTGGTTGTTAAGACCATGAAATCAACAAGATATCCCCATAATCTAGGGATACACAAACATCTTCCAACACACCAACATGTTTAATTACAGATCTATCGGCTAATTGTAATATTGTTGGTGTGTATTGAAGGTTAGGAAGCCTAAGTGAATCCATAACTTGTTAACTCATTATGTTTAGGGCTACTCCTAGATCAATCAATGTGTTTGGTGTTTCAATTCCTTTGACGTGAATTTTCATAATGGGTGATACAGGTGGCTCCAAAGACACACACAGGACAAAGAGGGCTTATGAAAGCTCAAAAATCAAGTGATCAAAATGTTTTCAAAACTAGGTCCAGAGCATAGATCTCGTCGTCTTGCTTGCGGCAATGCAAACGGTTCATCAATCTGAGCTCGTATGAGGGAGAACTAGCCAATAAATTTGGGTTGTGAGCCATGTTTAAGTGTCCTACAAATTGATCGAGTCTCGAGCATGGAATTTGGTTCCTGGAGAGATTGAAATTGTTGCCTCTTTATGTTGTATAATAACCCTTATGTAAGACAAATTTTAAAAAAACACTGTATTTTTAAAATAAAAAATAAAAAATATATATAATAAATGTGGTGGCGGGTCCCCATCCCTGCCACCCCCAAAACCACATTAACAAAAATTTTTTAAATTTGGCCGATGGGCCATGAGCCCCATCACCCCCCAAAAACATGACGGAAAAAGCCGTTTATGGGCCGGCAGCCATGACCCCGCCGAACCCAGGTCAACACAACATAACCATATTAAAATGGGGTGGGCACAAGCCACCTCCGATGGACCCGACCCACACCACCGAAAGCCTCAAAACAAATAAAAGTATCAAAAAATCTGGTAAGGGTGCTGGTGGGGGTCGAACCCTCTTGGCCCACGTCGCTAGCTCCTAGGCGGATGGCCCCATTAATACATGAACCCCTCAAACGGTACAAACATACCATGCCCAATCAAAACAAATAAACACGGAGTTGTGGGGATTTGTGGGGGAGGGCCTTCCAATGCAGACCCAGAACCCCTTAAATTTATTTTGGTTAAAACATTAAAACAATAATGTGTTTAAAAAGGGAGGGGCAGGGTTTGACCACCCAACCCCTCCTCAACCATTTTCCATACTTTCCATTGCGCTGACCAACCCCACATGGCTTAATCCACTCGGGATTTAATATAAACCCTTATTTGCATAGTGCACCAGGGGAGATGGGGGAACTAGGAGTAGGCACGAAGTTCAAGGCAATATTTTTTTAATTAATTTTAGTGTAGGTGGAACCATGACTGAGCGAAATTTCCAGGAGGATGAAATTTTTGCAATGTCCAAATTGGACAAGCTTTATGTCGATCTTACACCTCTCAATGACACAAAGCTGATGGTGAAGTTAGTTTCAATATCTAAGTAGCCTATTTGCAGAGGACACGAAAGAGGGAATCTTTGAGGAATCTAGGGGGAATCTAAAAGATTCCTTAAGTCCCAAAATTCCACTTTCTCAAGATTCAGGAATTTGAGAGTCGATTTTTTACTATTTGACACCAAAAATCTGATGGTTTGTTCAGATTATCCATTTTCGCATTTCATTTTTCAACCACTTTTCTAAGTGGAGTGTAGATGTTAGTATTCAACGCGCGATTAGTCATTTCCATGTGATTTGATGCCACGAGATCGACAGTTCAAATATATTTAGCAGTTTGACATTTGCTTCTTTAGATGGCTCCTGGATGCAAGGTATGTGTAGTGTGTTCATGTACTTCTTTTTCTATGCATTGTGTTGCATAGATCCCTATTTGATGTTTGATGTGGGATCTTGCTTCTTACTCACTTTCATGATTCCTGCTTGATGTGAGGCAGAATCATCTATGTGATGTACTTGTTGTCATCATTCGTCATGTTTTGTTCGAAATCACTTTGTTGTCATGTTGATGGGATAATCATGTTGTCATCATGTATGTTTTCATTGAGATATCTTTTATGCCATGTTGACAGGATCCTCATCATGCATGAGTTTATGTCATACTGATAGGAGTCCTTTTGACTGAGAGTTCCTGTAGCGGAACATCTCTTGGCACCACTCCTGTGTGAGGGATTTTTCCTTGTATGAGAGCAACGTCATCACTCATGTACATCATCACTATTAACGACACTTAATGCAGCGGCCTACACCATCTCGACACTAGGGCCCGGAGACGTAGTCCCTCCTAGACAAACTCCATTATCAACGTCTTGTTATTTCATGTGCTGACGATTGTCATGTTCCTCTTCTTTACAGCATGCGGATGTATTCATTAATGTTATTTTAAAAATGCAATTTAATGTATCACGAAAGTAAAAGGTCTTGGAAGGGTCCTTTGTCACAACTGGACCTGGATCAAGTGGTATCAAAGCGGTCTTTACGTGGATGTGAACTACAAGCATGAACAATGGAATGTGCAGTGACAAAGGATGAAAATGCGATGTATGATACCATGCTCAAAATCTCCAAAAGGGTGGAAATAATATATGAAACTCTACAGAAAGAGACAGAGGAAAAGGACCGATTGCAGCTTTAGTTGCAAGCCACGAAAGAGGCCCTAGAAGAACTAAAGCACAACAACCAAAATCTTCAAACAGAGAACATTAAATTGAAGGTGCTTCTAAATGAAGAGAAAGAGGAAAAAAAAGTTTGTTACGACAAATGAAAACTAAGGACGAGGCCTTAGAAAAGATGTAGCATGACCAATGTGAGGTGAGAAGTAGTTCTTTGAATTCATGTATGTGTCCTGATGATGATTTCACTATTTTTGAAAATCATACCACAGGAATTGGCTCCAAACTGTTGAAGAGAATGGGGTATGAAGGAAAAGGTTTGGGCGTCAATGGCCAAGGCATTTTCAACCACATCAAAGTAGAGGAATTACTGTGTCGAATAGGACTTGGGTATGTCAGAAAGGAAGTTGGGGAATGCACCATGACAGCTAGTGAACCACCAACAACAAATGATGAGAGGCCCTTATCAGTTCTTTCCAAATCGATAGAGGAGGTAAAAGATGTTGATTTCCTTTCGGTTTCATCTTCACATAGTATTCTTTCTATTGGATATTTGGAGATCCCAATTAAAAGAACAAACATGAGGCTCCTTACTAGGACGAGGCACAAGGAGGAAAAAGAACTTGGTATTAATAACCAAGGCATAACTCAACCTTTGGAGGTTGTGCATAAACATCAAGTTGCAGGCATGGGATACAACAAAGGATAATGCTCGAAGGTGTCAGATTCTTCCAAGACATTGTCGAAATCATTGAAGAAAGAGAATGATGGGAAAACATCCCCATCATCCCATGGCAGTTTCCATTCCAGGGAAAGAGCTGAGGCAAGCTCTCATTGCCATACTTACACCAGAGACAACAAGGAAATGTATAACTTGTCTCGACATTTGAATTTCCATTTCAATTATAATTATGTGGTTAAGATGAACATAAATCATGTAATTGAAAAACATATACCTTTTGTGGATTACATAATCATGTGTTTTCTAAGTGTTGGAAAAGTATGGCAACACACAAAAGGAGGAGGCATGAACGACCCTCTTAATAGCAGGTAAAGAAACATGTTAAGCAAATCTGGAGGAAGAAAATGCATTGCAACCATTGCAATAGAAGTGGCCATCAAAGAGCCACTTGTTGGAGGCTCCATCCAGAGCAGTGCCTTAAAGACAAGGTGTCGGTGCATGAACCAGGTCAAGCAGTTGTTCGACAAGAAAAATCGCCACAACGGGGTGACCCATTCACATTTATAAGTGAAAAATGGGTTCTCGATATGTTAGCTTGTCACGGTCCTGCTTTTGTAAATCATTTCTTGCATTTTAAAATGTAAAAGTTATGATGTGTTTTCCATCACTTGATTAGCAACAATGATATCTAGTCTTATTTTGAGTTGCATTTTACACTCTGAAAGTGATGTTGTGTTTCCATCACTTGTCAAAGAAAATAGTGTTTAGCCTTATCTTTGTAAATCATGTGTTGCAGTGATGATGTGTTTTCTATCACTTGTTGAAGCAACAATGATATGTTGGCCTTGTTTTTGTAGCTAGGGTATTACGTCCATTTTGTTGTAAACTTGACTACTGAGTATGTGTTATAAACTCGTGGAAAGTGTGGGACGCTTAGGTCATTTGTTGGTCATGAAAGTCAACCATGTAATTTGAAAAACAATGTACTGCAGGTTACAGAGGTTGCAGGTGTCAACTCATTGCTTAAGGCTCTAAATAACATAGGTGAAGGATATGGAAGGGAGGCCTTTTATGATGCTTGTGATAAAGGCAAGGTATAGAGAAGTTGTAGGTTATTTTTCATGCTTTTGGAGGACCAAAATCTCCTCAGTGGGGAGGATTTATCCAGGTGTCTCTATTGACACACACAGGACAAAGAGGGCTTATGAAAGCTCGAAAACCAAAGTAATCAGAATGTTTTTGAACCAGGACCAGAGAGTAGATCACATCATCCTAATCATGGTGGTGCAAACAATTCATCAATCCGATCTTGTATGAGGGAGAATGAGCCAGTCAAATTTGGGCTATGAGCCAGGTTTAATTCTCCTACAAATTGATCAAGTCCCGATCATGGAATCTGGCTACCGAAGTAGGTGCAATTGCTGCCTCTTTAATTTGTCTAATAACCCTTATGTTAGACAAATTTAAAAAAATGCCCTATTTTTAAAATAAAAATTAAAAAATATATATAATAAATGTGGTGGATGGCCACCACCCTCGCCACCCCCAAAACCACATTAAAAAACAAATTTTAAATTTGGCTGACGGGCCATGACCCCCATTGTCCCACAAACACTTAATCGAAAAAGCAATTTATAGGTGAGTGATGATGACCCCGTCAGACCCCTGTCAACACAACATAACCATATCAAAATGGGGTGGGCACGGACTACCTCTAGTGGACCCGACCCACACCCATGAAAGCCTCAAAACAAATAAGCGAGCTGAAAAATCTGGTAAGGGTGCCAGTGGGCGTCGAACCCGCTCGGCCCACATGGCCGGCCCCCAAGCGGGTGGCCCCATTAATACATGAACCCTTCAAATGGTACCAACGTTCCATGCTCAATCAAAACAAATAAATGCAGAGCTACTAGGATTTAGGGGTAGGGCTATCCAATTCGGACCCAACACCCCTTAAATTCATTTCAGTTAAAACACTAAAACGATAATGTGTTTAAAAAGGAAGGGGTAGGGTTTGACCTCTCGACCCCTCCTCAACCATTTTTTGTACTTGCCATTGAGCCAACCAACCCGACATGGGTTAATCCGCTTGGGATTCAATATAAACCCTTATTTGCATACTATGCTAGGGGAGATGGAGGAACTAGGAGCAAGCACGGAGTTTGAGGCAATATTTTTTTAATTAATTTTATTGCAGGTGGAACCATGACTGAGCAAAATTTCCAGGAGGGTGAAATTTTTGTAGTGTCCAAATTGGACAAAATTTATGTTGATATTACACCACTCAGCAACACAAAACGATGGCGTAGTCAGTTTCCTGATCTGAGCAACTAATTTGCAGAGGACCCAGAGGAGGGAATCTTTGAGGAATCTAGGGGAATCTAAAAGATTCCTTAAGCCCATAATTCCACTTTCTTATAATTTAGAAATTCGAGAGTCAATTTTGTACTATTCGACACCAAAAATCTGATGGTTCTTTCACATTTTTTATTTTCTCATTTCATTTTTCAACCACTTTTCTAAGTGGAGTGCAGGTGTCAACATTTAGTGTACGATTAGTCATTTCCATGCAATTCGATGCTGTGAGATCGACAGTTTGAACAACTTCAGCAGCTTGATATCTGCTTCTTCAAATGGCCCTTGGATGTGAGGTATATGCAGTGTGTTCATGTACTTATTTTGCTATGCATTGTGTTGCATAGATCCATGTTTGATGTTTGATGTGTGATCTTGCTTCTTACTCATTTTCATGATTCCTGCTTGATGTGAGGCAGAATCATCTGTGTGATGTACTTTTTGTCATGATTCATCATGTTTTGTTCAAGATCCTTTTGTTGTCATGTTGATGGGATATTCATGTTGTCATCATGTATGTTTGCACTGAGATCCCTTTCATGCCATGTTGGTGGGATGCTCATCATGCATGAGTTTATGTCATACTGATAGGAGTCCTTTTGACTAAGAATTCCTATAGTGGAACATCTCTTGGCGCCACTCCTGCATGAGGGAATTTTCCTTGTATGATAGCAACATCATCACTTATGTGCGTCATCACTATTAACAACACTTAATGCAACGCCTTACACCATCTTGACACTGGGGCTCGGAGACGTAGTCCCTTCTGGATGAACTCCATTATCAATGTCTTGTTATTTCATGTGCTGACAATTGTCATGTTCCTCTTCTTTACGACATGTAGATTTATTCATTAATGTTATTTTAAAAATGAAATTTAACACATCACAAAAGTAAAAGGTCTTGGAAGGGTCCTTTGTCACAACCGAACCTATTTTAAGTTGTATCAGAGCGGTATTTATGTGGATGTGAATTGCAAGCGTGAAAAATGGAACATGCAGCGACAGAGGATGAAAAACGATGTACAAGACCATGCTCAAAATTTCCAAAATTATGGAAATAATGTATGAAACTCTACAGAAAGAGAGAGAGGAAAGGGAGCAATTACAGCTTTAGTTGCAAGCCACGAAATAGGTCCTAGAAGAACTTAAGCACAACAACCAAAATCTTCAAATAGAGAACGTTGAATTGAAGGTTCTTCTACATGAAGAGAAAGAAGAAAAAAAAGGTTTGCTACGATAGTTGCAAACTAAGGACGAGGCCTTGGAAAAGCTGCTGTGTGACCCATGTGAGGTAAGAAGTAGTTCTTTGAATTCATGTATGTGTCCTGATGATGATTTCACTATTTTTGAAAATCATACCACAGGAATTGGCTCCAACTATTGAAGAGAATGTGGTATGAAGGAAAAGGCTTGGGTGCCAATGGCCGAGGCATTGTTAACCCCATCAAAGTAGAGGAATCACTGTGTCGAACAGTACTTGGGTATGTCAGAAAGGAAGTTGGGTAATGCACCATGATAGCTCGTGAACCACCAACTACAAATGATGAGAGGCCCTCATCAGTTCTTTCCAAATTGACAAAGGAGGTAAAAGATGTTGATTTCCTTTCGGTTTCGTCTTCACATAGTATTCTTTCTATTAGAGATTTGGAGATCCCAATTATAGGAACAAACATGAGGCTCCTTACTAGGATGAGGCACAAGGAGGAAAGAGAACTTGGTATTAATAACCAAGGCATAACTCAAACTTTGGAGGTTGTGCATAAACATCGAGTTGCAGGCGTGGGATACAAAAAGGAAATTCTCGAAGGTGTCATATTCTTTGGAGACATCATTGAAATTGTCGAAGAAAGAGAATGATGGTAAAACATCCCCATCATCCCATGGCAGTTTCCGTTCTAGGGAAAGAGTTGAGGCAAGCTCTCATCGCCATACTTACACCAGAGACAACAAGCAAATGTATAACCAGTCTCGACATTCGAATTCCATTTTGATTATAATTATGTTGTTAAAGATGAACATAAATCATGGAATGAAAAAACATGTACCTTTTGTGGATTACATAACCATACATTGTCTAAGTGTTGGAAAAGGATGGCAGCACGCAAAAGGAGGAGGCATGAACGACCCCCTCAACAGCAGGTAAAGAAACATGTTAAGCAAATCTGGAGGAATAAAATCGCAGTCATTGCAACAGAAGTGGCCATCAAAGAGCCACTTGTTGGAGGCTCCATCTAGAGCAGTGCCTTAAAGGCAAGGTGTTAGTGCATGAACCAGGTGAAGCAGTTGTTCGAAAATAAAAAACACCACAAGGAGGTGACCCATTCACATTGATAAGTGAAAATGGGTTCTTGATATGATAGCTTGTCACATTCGTGCTTTTGTAAATCACTTGTTGCATTTTAAAATGTAAAAGTGATGATGTGTTTTCCATCACTTGATTAGCAGCAATGATGTCTAGTCTTATTTTGAGTTTCATTTTGCACTTTGAAAGTGATGTTGTATTTCCATCAATTGTCAAAGAGAATAGTGTTTGGCCTTATCTTTGTAAATCATGTGTTGCAAAGATGATGTTTTTCTATCACTTGTTGAAGCAACAATGATATGTTGGCCTTTTTTTCATAGCTGGGGTATTGCGTCCATCCTATTGTAAACTTGACTACCGAGTATGTGTTATAAACTCGTGGCAAGTGTGGGATGCTTGGGTTATTATTTGGTCATGAAAGTCAAGCATGTAATCTGCAAAACAATGTACTACAGGATGCAGATGTTGTAGGTGTCGGCTCATCACTTAAGGCTCTGAAGAACAAAGGTGAAGGAGATGGAAGCGAGGCCTTCCAAGATGGTTGTGATAAAGAAAAGGTATAGAGAAGTTGCAGGTTATTTTTCATGCTTTTGGAGGACCAAAAGCTCCTAAATGGGGAGGATTGATCTAGGTGGCTCTAGAGACACACACAGGACAAAGAGGGATTATGAAAGCTCGAAATCCAAAGTAATCAGAATATTTTCAAACTAGGACCAGAGAGTAGATCTCGTCATCCTGACCGCGGCGGTGAAAGTGGTTAGTCAATCTGATCTCGTATGAGGGAGAACTTGCAGTCAAAGTTGGGTTGTGAGATAGGTTTAAGTGTCCTACAAATTGACCAAGTCCTGAGCATGGAATCTTGCTCCCGCAATGGGAAAAATTGCTGCCTCTCTAATTTGTCTAATAACCCTTATGTTAGATAAATTTTAAAAAATGCCCAATTTTGAAAATATATATATATATATTATATAATATATATCTATAGTAGCAGGCCACCACCACTGCCACCCCAAAACCACATTAACAAAACAAATTTTAAATTTGGCCAACAAGCCATGACCCTTGTTGGCCCCCAAACACTTGATAGAAAAAGCAGTTTATGGGCTGGCAGCCATGACCCTGCCAGACCCCAGTCAACATGACATAACCATATTGAAATGGGGTGGGCACGGGCCATGTTCGATGGATCCGACGCACACCCCCAAAAGCCTCAAAACAAATAAACATGCTGGAAAATATGGTAAGGGTGCCAGTGGGGGTCGAACCTGCCTGGCCCATGTGGCTGGCCCCCAAGCAAGCAGGCCCATTAATACATGAACCCCTCAAACGATACCAACATACCATGCCCAATCAAAACAAATAAACACGGAGCTACGGGGAGTTATGGGGGCAGGCTACCCAATGTAGACCCGACCCCCCCTAAATTCATTTTGGTTAAAAAATTAAAATGATAATGTGTTTAAAAAGGGTGGGTCAGGGTTTGACCACCCGACCCCTCCTGAAACATTTTCCATACTTGTCATTGCGCCAACCAACCCCACATGGGTTAATTTTCTTGGGATTCAATATAAATCATGATTTGCACAGTGCGCGGGGGTAGATAGAGGAACCAAAAGGGGGCACAGAGTTCGAGGAAATATTTTTTAATTAATTTTAATGTAGGTGGAACCATGATTGAGCGAAATTTCCAGGAGGGTGAAATTTTTGCAGTGTCCAAATTGGACAAACTTTATGTCGATCTTACACCTCTCAACGACACGAACCTGATGGCATAGTCAGTTTCCTTATCTGAGTAGCCAATTTGCATAGGACCTAGAGGAGGGAATATTTGAGGAATCTAGGGGGAATCTAAAATATTCCTTAAGCCCCAGAATTCCACTTTCTTAGAATTCAGAGATTTGATAGTTGATTTTGTACTATTTGACACCACAAATCCAATGGTGTGTTTAGATTTTCCATTTTCTCATTTCATTTTTCAGCCACTTTTCTAAGTGGAGTGCAGGTGTCAGTGTTCAGCATGAGATCAGTCATTTCCATGCGATTCGGTGTCGTGAGATCAATGGTCCGAACAGCTTCAGCAGTTTGACATCTGCTTCTTCAAATGGCCCCTGGATGTGAGGCATATGTAGTGCGTTCATGTACTTCTTTTTCTATGCATTGTGTTCCATAGATCCATGTTTGATGTTTGATTAGGATCTTGATTGTCACTCGTTTTCATGATTCTTGTTTGATGTGAGGCGGAAATATTTGTGTGATGTAGTTGTTGTCATGATTCGTCATGTTTTGTTCAAGATCCTTTTGTCGTCATGTTGATGGGATAATTATGTTGCTGTCATGTACGTTTTCATTGAGATCCCTTTTATGCCATGTTGGCAGGATCCTCATCATGCATGAGTTTATGTCATACCGATAGGAGTCCTTTTGACTGTGAGTTCCTGTAGCAGAACATCTCTTGGCACCACTCCTACATGACGGCATTTTCCTTGTATGATAACAACGTCATCACTTATGTACATCATCACTATTGACAACATTTAATGCAGTGGCCTACATCATCTTGACACCAGGGCCCAGAGATGTAGTCCCTCTTGGATGAACTCCATTACCAACGTCTTGTTATTTCATGTGCTGACAATTGTCATGTTCCTTTTCTTTATAGCATGTAGATGTATTCATTAATTTTCTTTTAAAAATGAAATTTAACACATCATGAAAGTAAAAGGCCTTGGAAGGGTCCTTTGTCCACATGGACCTAGATCAATGGGGCTCCCTGGATATAGATATTTTTGGATTTTCATTTTCCCCATCATGATGTCTGCAATTTTCTTGACTAGTTGAATTATTTTTATGTCTTTTCTTTTTCTTCATGATTTTTGAGTACTTAATTCCTTAATTTTTTTTGCAAAGAATGGTATTTATTTTATGGCTTGTAATAAAGGAATTTTTCTACATACATTTCTTAATTCATCCATCATATTATAATCAAGCAATGTGATTTGTTTTTCTACTCCGTCAATTGTCAACCATTTAGGAAAAGGTGGTCTAAAGCATATCGAGGGTTGTTCTATAACCAGAGTATTTATTGGAACATTTTCTACTTGCTTATTCTCTTTTTGAGGTAGGGAAATCTCTCCTTCTTCAAATTGACTTTTATGTTTTTGAAGATTTGTTCTTTTTTCCTGAATAACAATAAGGGGTTTTCATTGCAATACTCTTCCAGGCCTTAATTGGACATTAGTTATATCTAGTGGAGTTATTACATAGGTTTGAGGATTTTTCCCTTCTATATTGTAAACAGGCTTTTGTGACATTTTATTATTAGGATTCGCAAATGGTTGAGCAAGTAGTTGATTTGGTTTTGGTGCAAATGGTAAGGAGAGCTATGGATTTTGAATCTGAACTTGGACTTGAGGTAATTGATTGGTTTGATGAATTTTATTGGACTGGGGTAGGAATTGTGGTAGAAAATGAGGTTAGGATGGTGAATATTGTTGATATTGAGCATAATCCCCATAAGGACTTTGCCATCCTTGATTCCAATATTGTGATTGTGGCTACCAAGATGGATTCCAATTATTTTTTGAAGACTAAGAAAATTGTTGTGGTCTAAAGCCTTATGGTTAATTTGGTTGAGAGTTCTGCCATGGTCTCTTGGCAATAAAGTAAAGGGGATCTACTTGTTCTGGTATCCCTTCATCATTAAATAAAGTTTTCAGAACTAGTAAATAAGGACAATCCTTAGTATCATGGTTATCTACACATATGGCACAAGTTTCTATAGTTTTTGAATCTAAGGGACACTCTCTTATGGCATGCTTCTTTTGACATCTAGGACAGAAAATGGATAATGCAACATTTTTCAGATTTTTTCTTATTTTGTATTTTAAGGGTGTCTATCTGTTCACTTAGACTCCCTAAAATATTTGTCTTGAAAGTATCAAGCAAGCTTCCTAATTCTTCCCTACTGACTGGCTTCGTTGTATATTTATTAATTTCTAATAAAAGAGGGTCTCTAGGACTCTTTCCAACTCGTGCTTTACTGCTTGAGATATGTACACATAAATCACAGATATCTGCAAATGGTAATTTAAAAATATCTCCTTTTCTTGTTAAGTTAAGGAGATTGATCCATTCATCTTTGATAACTTTGAGTAGCAGGACTTTCAAATTTTCCTCATCCAAATTATCCATTTTTTCTCTTTTAGTACTATATACAAATCTCTCTACTAAGTCTTCAATATTTTCATCTTCCTTTTGTGCCATTTTGAAGACTTCATCTTTAATTTTATTAGGCATACAATAATCTCTATATATTTCTAAGAAGGCTTCTTTCATTTGTGCCCATGTTCTTATAGAATTCAATCGTAAACTCATGAACCATTTTAATGCTAAATCCTTTAAGGTAGTAGGGAATAATTTTAGTTTTTGAGCATCATGGAGATAATCATATGATCTACATAATACTTCAAATTTAAAGACAAATGTCTTTGGGTCTTCACTTCTTTTTGCAAGGATAATAGGAGGAATAGAGGGTGAAATATTTTTCATTATGAGGATTGTGTCTTCATTGAAAATAGGAAATCCAAAAGGATATTGATTTCCTCTACCTCTACCCCGTCCTCTATTTCTATATCCACCTCCTCTTCTACCTCTACCTCCTCCAATCCTATTTTCCTCACCATTGATATTGTGTACCTCTCCTCCCCCTTCTTCAACCATGACAAATTCCTTAGAATTGATGTAAGGTTATTCTGATTCTTCTGGTTCCCCTATCAATGGGTGGCCAAAATAAGTTTAGGAATTTATAAGTCTTCTCCTAAAATCTGTTCACCAGTGGAAGGTAGAAAAACTACTACGGTAGTTGGGGATGTAGGATTTTCTTCAATTATAGCTTCAGTAGATTAGGTAGGTAAGGTTCTAGATTGGATTTCTGATCTTGAGACTTCAAGATGTCTTTTTCTTCCTACAAATGCAATTCGGGTTTGAGTAGGTGGTGTGGAATTTCGAAGTTGTGGTGAAGTGAGTGGATTTGTGGGGATTAAAATTCTTCCTTATCCTACAAATATAGCTCTAGAGTCTCTGTCCTTACACATATCATGTTTTTAATTGATGTTTTTTTATTAACTTATATTTGTACTTCCCCAACAACAATGCCAAAATGTTTAGTCAATTTAATGTTTTTAAATTGTAAGCATAAATTATCGAGTAGGGAATGTAAAATGATGAAGCACAAGTGCACTGTATGTGCTAGAAGTTATTTTATGTCATTAAGGCATTTATGTTATAGTTGAAGGCTAAATTCATAATTAGTATGGAAATGGTGTTACAGTCCATATTAGAGTATTGTCCCTAAAATATGTTATCTGGTTATTCTAAAATTAATCTTAATTTTATCAGGTTTTGTGGGATGGTTGAAGAGTGAACCTAAACTCTACTCTGTTACATTGTTTTTCATTATATTTGGGTTTTTATGCTGCAACCACACTAAACTAACTACTAAAGTAGGGAATGGTGCAAAGGAGATCTACTTTATTGAAGTGGAAAATGAATGATGCTTGAACTCAGTTGCTAAGAAAAATATTGTCACTCTTTAACTATTACATATTCACTCATGAAAAAGTAAAATAAGAATGAAATTGATAAGCTATAAAACAAATGAACTGTGAAATGAGATGAATGAATTATATTAGGTAGAAAGAAAATGAAATTATCAAATTATGCTAGGTAGAAAGCAAATGGAATGATCAAATTATACTAGGTAGAAAGAAAATGAAATTGTTGATGCAGATGTCAATTTAATCACAAATTCCATCGGATTGCATCCTAAAACATAAAATAGAGCATTCATAATTTAACTCTAAGAAACCACATGATATCTATTTGCAATGAGTCAAAGACCTGATTTGTGCATAAGGGCCCTCCACGAGAAAGTGAAAAACTTTAATCAACGCAACATGGAAATTATGAACCGAAGTTTATTAATCAAAAATAGTTTTTAACGGGATGTTCTCAAAATTACATACAATGGCACACACCAAAACACAAAGCAACCATTGTTCTTATAACATTTTCTCAAATAACAGCATGAGAATTTTAAGCCTAAGTATCTTCATTACAATCCCTATCGAACCAAATTATATCACTTAATCATCAATTTTCTATTTGGGAAAGAAAATCGACAATATTTCTTAAAATTCGAACTCAGTTCTAGCACATTATCTTGCAGTTGACTTTGAGATTGACCGCATTACAATGCAATTATCTGGAAGGGTTGGTTTGAGACAATAGGAAAGAATCCATGAGGGGATCATTCCTCATCTATCCATATCTTCTTTTGCTAAGCTGGTGCACTCGAACCCTGTCAACAATGGAGGTAGTTGTGGATTTGTGGATTAGCTACAAAATCAGGTCAATTCCGTAGCTGAATGCAAACTTTAATAAAACAACAAGGTATATGGACAAAATATGAAAAGGAGGACATGTAAGTTCTTACCTTAACAAAACCTTATATTTATTGCATTTATTTAGATGATAGGAATAGGAAAAGGGAAGAATTATGGGAAAAAATAGTGTCAAGGTAAAGCAATCCTTGGACTCTACAAGCCCGCAGTAGGTTTCACTTCTTGTCCCTTCATGATAGTCCAAGTGCCATAGCCTTCTAGCAGTCTCTGTGATCCGGATTTAAATAGAAACACAAAAAATTACAGAGATAACCATAAACACAGATATGCAACAGAAATAATACTTCATTTCATTAATGTAAAATACTGAAATATGCTTACAAACAATAATGGAAATAAACCAGCTAAGGTGATGGTAGCTTATCTCTGAGAAGAGATGGGGTGGCTACATGCCTCTGAACTATGTTACAGTGAGGCTCGAAGGCCTATTTATTGTTGAGAAACAATGGAAAACCCTTAACATTCCAAAACCTAACCCTAGAAGATGAAATGCCAAACTGTGGGCCCCATTTGGGTAAATTGGTATATCAACTTCCCAGGGTCATAACTTTGGCATACAATCTCCATTTGACGCGTACAATAGCTCATTAGAAAGATCCACTACAATTTTGTGAAGAGCAACATTGGTGCATGGACCAATGTTGCCCCCAGATTTCCCAAAAAACCTCGTTTAGGGCCTCAAAACGGATCCGGAAGTTTAGGACTCAAAAAAATGCTAAAGATAGTAAACTCTGCTACAATTTAGGAAATTGAAAAAAAACTGAAAGAGATAGTTGTGGGGGTCCAAATGGGATAGGTCCACTTGGATCACTCTGCAACTTGAATTTCTAATTAACATAATTAGATCCGTCCAATTTATTGGCCTCGTTCAGGTATGTTTCTATAATGGGATTGGCCATCTTTACAAAAAATCCCAATTTTTAACAACACCTAGCTTCTTACTTCACAAGCACCCCCAGTAACTCCATGAATCCATGATCGAAAAATTCATGACTCCAAGAACGACTAGGCTCCACGGATTAAAATAAAAACCCAAATGAAGCTCAACCAATGTATACGTTCCATGAAAAATGGATTTGCACACTTTTACCATAGACGGGGTGAACAGGAGAAAAAATTAATAAGTATTTCATTATTTGCACACTTTTCCTTAATAAAATCTACACATATTTGCTCACTTTTTCTTAAGGAAAACTCCACAATCTACCAAATCTACGCACTGTATAATTAACTGAGTGTGTGTAGGTTGGTTATGACCTTTATTTTCCTAACAAATCCTAACTCAGCTCGTGTCTAGTTATCCATACCAACATCCATTGTAATCCATACAGTGACTCGATCCTCAAACGAACAATGTAGCCTTCCAATGTGATCACGCTACTCCACGCATAAATATCACATATCTTAATTTTTCCAACAAATATGCACACTTTCACTCACTAGCAGAGGGGGATCCATGCTCATCAGTATCTCTCAGCCATAAGGGATCATCGGATCAATCTCAACCACAAGGGCTCAACTCAACTTAATACTATAATACTAACTAAAAAATAATAGGAAGAAAAATCAAAATTGTGAATGAAACCGACAACACTCAAGTGAGGAAAACCTTAGCATGCCACAATGTTGCACTCATTAATTAGAGAAATCACACATACATAAATATAATGGTTACATTTTTTTTAGGAGATCACAACAATCTCCTAGAAAATAGGATCTAAAGCAAAACTTACAAAACAATCAAAACAATTGAAACAACTTGTCTCCATTATTTCTAAAGCAAAATACCTTGGAGGAATGCACCAATATAGTTAGTAGGATCTTCATCATCATAGAAACTGAAGTGCAATTAATTTCCATATTTTCTAGATATTGATGTTGCAATTTGTTTTTGGCTCCTAACTAAACATTTTCAATATATCAGGAAATCCCATGTATGGTTTTCTTGTATAAAAATATGATTCATGGTTTTCTTGTATAAAAGTATGACTAGACAATTGAGGATCTGAGGTTCTAGATGATAAGGATTTTCAATTATCTAAGATGTGAAATAGAGAAATGAAAGCTCATTGTAACAATAAATGCAAAGTGTCAATTTGATTTGGGAGTAGCTGATTATGCAGGCTAAATTTTTTCTTGTTCTCATAATCCAAAGTGGGGCAATATATGACTTCCTATAACAACTACAGTTGTGTTGACCTTCTGTGTTTTCTTTTAAGTTTTAATTCACTTGTCATGCTAACAATTTAAACATTGTAGCTCTTTTTAAATAAATCATGCTCATACAATTATGCATTCAACAAGTATTATATGTTGTAACATTTATAATTATGGATCAGAGAAGCATAAATTCAAAAATATTAACTTCTCATCTTGTACATGCATTATCATATTATTCCTAGTGAATGAGATGGTATGGTGATTAATATTTAGTTAAATTAACACAATAAATATGTTATTTTATTTTATTACGTTATTAGTTATATGGTTATAATTTTGAGTGTATAGTTTAATTGGTTTATATTTTTTGAGATGTAATTTTTTTTATTTTTGAATACATTTTGAATTTTAGACAAATATATTAATGAATATTATAAAAAAAATTTAAAAATTAATTGATATAAATTTGTTAAATTGATTTATTCTTTCTGGAAATTTCCAGATTAAGAATATCTCATTTTTCTTATTTTAAAAATGCTTCATTCAATATAGAAATATTTAATTTTTAATTTTCAAATTATTAAGTAATTTTAAGTTATATTTTAATATATTTAAAATTATATCTACTATTATTTTGACTAATTGTTGTTGTTAGGCAATAAATTTTTGTACTTCATATATCAATTTGCAATTTTTCCATTTAAATGGCACAAACCATGCTTCCGTGCAACACTTGTTTAATTAGTGTCACTTCATACATTAATAAAGTTTGTAAATAAATGGATTAGGATAGGAATATAACAAGAAAATTAACTTTTGGATGGTATCCAGATGTTAATGCCCTCACAATGTTTTGATCATTGAATATGGGTCCCAAGGCCTCTATATGGTTAAAGGTGAACCCGGGAATTAGTTTAAGTAAGAATCTATCCCCAACCCCATCAAATCATTGGACCTTACTTCTTGCATCCACAAACACCCCTAGGACACCAATGCCCTCTTCTATTATGTATGTGCTTTTTCCAAAACCACCCTTATGATAGGTTCATATCCCCCAAGAACCTCATCCCTTGTGCTCATAGGTATTCCTCACGAGGAATCTATTCCTTCCCTATTCCCTCTACCCTATATTCCCATTCCTACGACTATGCATATTCATGCCAGTTACCTCTATATTTGGGACCCCTCCAAGCTATAACCAACATTTACTTAGTCCATAACCTTAGCCCTTAGATCCTCATTTATAACCCTATCCACAGCCAAAATATGTGACCTTAATGCGTTGGATCATCTCCCCTATCCTAGGATCCTTCAATTTTATGTTCCAAAGATTCGCCACACCTTCTTTATCTCTAAAGCTACAAATGCCATGTATCAATTTTTTTACCATTATATTAAGATCACATATACAACAAAGGCATTTGCGTACTTTTGTGGGGTTAAAAAGAATAATGAGGATATCACAATTTCTAACCTCTTTATTTTTCTAATTCTCTCATGTCTAGCGAATACCCAACATCTCGTTTGTCAAACAAAAAGAGAAATCAATTTTAAGTGTAATTGGAAATTAAATTTTTGTACAATGGTAATTGGAAGGGAATTTTGTGTGATCGAAGCTAATTTTTTTTTGTTTTTTCTATATTTTGAAAGAATTGTTTGTCTAGTTTTGTAAATCTAAGGCATTTTTTGTCATTTATGTAATTGGAAATAAATTTTTGTCTTATGATAGAATTGGAAGACATTTTTTGTTATTTGATATCCATATATATGCATGCATCTAGGTAGTTGTTGATAGCAAGACAACTACCTGGTAAAAAAGACAATGAAATAAAAAACTACTAGAACACCCAACTAAACAAAAAATAGTTGTCAATAAACCAATCACAACCCAATTCAAGTACTCAAAATCTCACAACAAAATAGAAATATCGTCCTCTGTTAAAAAATCATGTGGTTAAAACCCCTCCCCTCAAAATAACGATAATGAAATACGCTTGAATGGAAAGATCAAATGGTGGAAATAATCATAATTCAAATGAAGCCTTCAAATTATGTAATGCTAAAGAAACTAATAATTCCTCTGAGTCAACCTACTTGTGAATGATTCCATCAGAGATGATGTTATTCTCTTTGAAACAAAAATGGAAATCTCTACCTATTCTAGGTTGGGCTATCAATCCTCACATTTCCATTAATTTGGAGAAGATGTAGTTATTTAACGGACATGTTATTATATTTAAACCAACTTTAACCAACATTTACTTAGTCCATAACCTTGGCCCTTGGATCCTCATTGATAGCCCTATCCACAACCAAAATTTGTGACCTTAATGCCTTAGATCATCTCCGCTATATTTGGATCCTTCAATCTTAGGCACCTAAGATCAGCCACATCTTCTTTATCTCGAAAGTTACTGACAAAGAACAAAAATGAAAAGGTGGAGCATAGATTTCTATTCTCAATATTCAAAAATAGCTAAATATATTACATTGTAAACATCAATAATAAATGACTGAAGTAGAACTCGACACCTACGGAGTAGAACTAAAGTAAAATTGAATTGTTTATCATGCCTAGTAGATAAGAGAATCAATATGATGACACCTAGAAGATAGTGAGATTAATATCTCAACATCCCCTACTAATCTCAATTGTTACATCTAAAGGTACTTACAATGCCTAATTTCTCTATTTGAAATTCAAATACATTCTTTCCCAATGGCTTTGTGAAAATATCTGCAAGTTGATCTTTGGAACCACAAAATCAAGTATTATGTCCCCATGATTGACAAGCTCATAAATCAAATGAAAATGTGTGTCAATGTGCTTTCTCTTTTTGTAGAAAACATGATTGTTTGATAAAGAAATTACTAAATTGTTATCACAGTAAATTGCAGTTGGCTCTTTTTGAACATTTGAAATATCTTTGATTATTCTTCTCAACCATACTGCTTGACAAGCTACTGAATTTGTTGCTACATATTCAACCTCTACACAAGATATTGAAACGATTGACTATTTCTTGGATTCCCATGACATCAAATTTGTTCCAAGATGAAAAACACACCCTGAGGTGTTTTTTTGGTCATCTAAACTCCCCGCATAATCAATTCCTGTATAACCTAAAAGTGAAATTTTTTAAGAATGTGTCCAGAACAAACCATAGTTTATTGTCCCTGCAATATACCTTAAGGTCCTTTTTGAAACCTTCCAACGAGAAATCTTATGTGACTGCATAAATATGGAGACAAAACTTGCTACAAACATAATATGAGGTCTATCTGCAACAAGATACAACACACTACCAACTAGACTTTTGTACAATGTGGGATCAACAGGTGGTGTTATATGTTCTTTACTTAGTTTGTTACCTTGGGAAATTGGTGCATCAACAGGTTTGCAATTGGTCATTCTAAACTTTTGGATGATGCCAGTGGCATATTTGTTTACCAACAAAAATTCCATTAGCATATTGGTGAGTTTCAATGCCTAAGAAGTATTTCATGGCCCCTAGATCTGTCATATCAAACTTTGTTTGCACTGCTGCTTTGAAGTATTCTAACATCATATGTCTAGTATAAAGAAGATCTTCTACATAATGGCATCCAATACTAATTTTACCTTCATGAGTTTTGGTATACAAATTTGGCTCATGGCTTCTTCTGCAAAAACCACTTTTGATGAGATAGGTGTCGATGTAACTGTAGAAAGCTCTTGGAGCTTGTTTCAAACCATACAAAGCTTTCTTCAATTTGAATGCCTTAAGCTCTTGTCCTGTAACATCAAAACAAAGAGGCTTCTTTACATAAAATTATTTCTGCAATATACCATTTAGGAAGGCATGTTTTACATCAATCTAATACAATTTCCATTTGTGTTGAGTTGTTGTGGACAAAATGGTTCCGACACTGTATTACCTTGCTACTGGAGAAAAGATTTCACCATGGTTGACACCAAACTTTTTTGATAATCCTTTGGAAACCAACCTTTCCTTATGTTTCTCAATCTCTCCTTTTTAATTCATCTTGGTCTTATGTCCCCATTTTACACCAATTCTGGTTCTAACTCTTCAGAGATAAGCTAATTCCCAAGTCTGGGACTTCTTTATAGCAGAAATTTCCTAGTTCATTACATTAACCTAATGATTTTCTTTAAGTGTTTCTTCAAAATGGGTTGGCTGAGATAAAAGAAATCCAAACATATTATGCTTTTTAAACGCATGGTCCTACTCATATATTTGTCTAATGCTTCTTTTTTTCTGATTTTCTTATGAAGATGTTGAATTAGTGGTTGATTCAGTACTTGAATATGTACCATTTTCAGAGTGGTATGGCTTGTCTTCAACTTGAAATATTGGAAGTTGTGGTGGATAAAAGGAATTATTTGAAGCCTCATCAATATTATCAGATGAAGATTTATTTAAAAAAAAATTACATTTCTTCTTAAAACAAACATATTGGTAATTATATTTTAAAGTTTGTAGGCCTTTGACAACTCATTATAGCCTATGAAAAAACATCTTTCACTCCTATCATCAAGCTTCTTTCTTAGCTTCTCAGTAACGTGTGAAAATGCTACTGATCCAAGAATTCTAAAGTGAGATACATTTACCTTTTTACCATCCCATGCTTCCTAAGGTATTTTATCTTAGGGATTGGTTGTTGGAGATCTATTGAGAACATACACTACTGTCAAAACTGCTTTAGCCCAATAATTATTTAACAACTTCTCCTAACGACGAATACATCTATCCATGTTCATGATCGACTTTTATTTTCTTTCTGATACTCCATTATGTTGTGGAGTATATCTTGCTATGTTCTGCATTATTATTCCTTACTGTTCACAAAAAGATTTGAATTCATTAGAGCTGTACTCTCCTCCTTTATCGGATCTGACTATTTTCAAAGGCTTTCCACTCTACTTTTCTTCTTCGACTTCCCATGTATTCCAGCTATAATCATCAATGAATGTCAAAAAATAAATACTAACACCAATGGGCAAGCTCTAAATGCTCTTTTTCTCTAGAAAAAGATGTGGGAAATCTATCTCTTTTATGATTTTCTAGAACACAAATTTTATAATAACAATTTTTTTAATGCATAGTAGGGAGACCAATGACCATTGAATGTTTCTAAAGGTTTCCTGGACTCTTGAATTACATATGACCATATCTAGAAACCCATAGTTGAGACTCATATATTTTTGACACAATGTGGACTAAAGACTTTGAGAGATTTCAACTTCTAAGAGTCAAAGGAAACATCCTATTCTTGGTTTTTTCAACATTTTCTATTAGTCTTATATTAGGAAATTTTTCATAGATATAACATGTGTTCCCTTGGGAAAGATTTTCCCACTTGTGAACTGTTGTTGTGATAGTTTGTAATGGTAGCACAGATGCGAAGAGGAGCTCTCATGGAGACTGTTAGGGTTTAGGTTTTGACCTAGTTTTCCGCCTGGGAAGCGACTGTTACAGGCCTGGAGAACCACAAATCTAAACTGGCAGCACTGTTTCGAAAGGGGCGTTTACTGTCGGACTGGATGGGCGCAGAGGGGTCCAATGGGACCCCTACTTTCAAGCAGATTATCCTGCAGAAAGGACATCAGAACATGAAGGAAGGAGTCAGAATAGAGGGTCAGAATAGCTCACTGCTGAATAGCAGAGACAAAAAGGAGAAGACACCAATGATGTCTGACAAGACTGTTTTCTCAGCAGAAGTCAGGATCTCAGAGGAGCAGAATAGGGGAAGCAATCAAGACAAAACCACTGCAAAATGTCAGCCCTCAGGAAAGGAGGAAGCTGAACCGCAAGCAGACAAAGGACAAAAAGACAATAGTAAGAAGCAACTGGAGAAGGAGGGAGAGTCCAGCGCGCCCCCCAACAGACACCAAGCCACAAGCAGTGCTTGTAATCCAAAGAAAATTGAAAGTCTACGGGTGACAATCTCTGACCCGGAAATCCAGACCTATAGGGAGCACATGGCTGAACATGCCATCATCTGCAAATTCATGGGAATCTGGCCAACTGAAAGGACTCTCTGCCAATGGATTAGGCAGATGTGGAAACCAAAAGGAGATGTGAAGTTAAATCTAGCAGCAAAAGGGTTTTTCACTGTTGTCTTTACCAGTATTGAAGACAAAGACAAGGTTTTCGAGGGTGGCCCGTATTTTCTAGCTTCAGCAGGTTTATACATGAGACCCTGGCAGCCGAACTTCGTCCCGGAAAAAGAATCTTTCACTCAAGTCCCGGTATGGATAAAACTCTTCTCTCTCCCGATAGATTACTGGGGGTTGACTGCTTTAAAGCAAATAGGGGACAAGCTAGGAAAGTTTGTCAAAGCATCGGAAGCAACCCTGTAGAAAAGATACACTTCTTATGCAAGAATCTGTGTCGAAATGGATGTATCTGGGGCACTTTATGAAGGGGTATGGCTGGAGTACAAGGATGAAGAATATTTTCAAGCGTTAGATTATGAACAAATACCCTTCAGGTGTCGGAAATGTCATGAGCATGGACATCTGATAAGGGACTGTCCTCTGAACAGAAAGGAAGTAGAAGAAGACAAAACCCAGAACAGCAAAGACAAAAACAACTATATCAAACCAAAGTACAGGCAAAGGGCCAAAAAAAGAAGGAATATAAGAGGAGACACAAGGAAAAACCTCTTCAGTAATCCTTTTGAATACCTGGACCTGGAGACTGACTCGGAGGGAAAAAAGAACCCCACGGATAAGGAAGCAGAGCAAGAAGGACAGGAACAACCCCCAACGGAAGGTAAAGAAACAGGAATCCCCAGCGATGAAGTCCAAATGCAAGACAGAACAGAGGAGTCAGATTACGAAACAGAGATGTTAACTAGTGAAGTGGGAAGTGAGGATCAGGAGCTAGAAGAAACACTCGCAATGGAAGGTCTACACCTAACAGCACTAGTGGACAAATGGAAAGCCAACGGGATTGAAGCAGTACTGGAGGAAGACATAAGGATGGTCAAGGACCTCTTCATAGCATGGAAAAAAGAAATCATAGAGAAACAGAAGCACAAACTAGGCATCATCAAAGGAGGTAACCTTCAGCACAAAACATCACTAGGAAAAATCTCAGGTTCAGTACACAAACGCCGCAGAGGCCGCAAATCAAATGGAGAACACCTGCAGGAGCTGGGGGAGATCTTGATCAATGCAGGTCAGATAAAGCAGTTAAGTGAGTACCCGTCCTTACTAAAATCTAGTTAATCATGAAGATTGTATCCTGGAACGCAAGAGGGATGAATAGCCAAAAGAAACAAAGGCTACTAAAGAGACAGATGGAAAAATATAATCCAGATATGCTATTTTTACAAGAAACGAAATGTAACAAAGCGCTCACTGAAAAGCTACGAGTCAAATTAGGAAGGAACTTTGAAGTCCTAGAGATAGAAAGCAAAGGGCGCGAAGGAGGCTTAGCAACCTTTTGGGACACCAGACGATATCAGGTCGTCGCAGCTGAAGCCAGCGAGAACTACTTGGCTATGGAGATGCAACCTACAGGTAACTCTACCTCTTTCCTATGCATCAATATCTACAGTCCTCAGAGGTTAGAAGATAAACTTGTATTCCTATATTCCTTAGATAAACTCATGGATAGACACCCTAATGCAAACTCCATCCTGGGAGGGGACTTCAATATGATCACCTCCCTCCTGGAGAAAAAAGGAGGGCTCCGGAAGCTTAACAGGGATGGAGAACAGTTCAAAGACTTTATTGATAACGCAAGATTAGTGTATGTTCACCCCAAACATGGCAACTTTACCTGGAACAACAGAAGGGGGGGTGAAAGGCTGATTTCTTCAAGACTGGACCGCTTTCTAGTTTCGGAGAACTTACTATTAGATGGCAAGATTGTTGAGTCTAATATTCTTCCTAGTGGAGGATCGGACCACTGGCCGATCTCTCTTATAGTTGAGGTTCCAGGAACCCCCAGGAACAAACCCTTCATATTCGAAAAGTTTTGGATTGAACACCCTAATTTCCTCCCCATGGTGGAAAAGTGGTGGTTAGAACCTTTAGATGAAGAAGGCTCCAAAATGTTCAATCTGCAAAAAAAACTAAAAAACATCAAACTGAAATTAAAAGACTGGAACAAAACAGTTTTTGGGAATATATTTCAGGAAAAAGTAATTATTGAACAAAAACTGGAACTAATTCACAAGGACGGGATGGCAGGCTGCAGAGATGAGGAATCTGGTGCACAAGAGAAAGAGATCACCCAACAATGGCACAATAGATGCAAGCAGGAAGAGGCATTATGGAAACAGAAATCTCGAATCCTATGGCTAAAGGAAGGAGAGCAAAATACTAAATTTTTCCATAGATCGGCCATGGATTACAGAAGTGCCAACAAAATCCTGGAGTTGAAGAACAGTGAAGGCGAAATCCTCAGAAATCATAATGATATTTCAGCTCTACTTTCAAATCACTTTAGCAACATAGCGCGAGAACCAGAGATCAATAGGGAGGCGGCCATTCAAGAAATAACCAATGCCATTCCCAACTCAATCACAGAGGAGCAGAATTGGGCCCTAAGAAAGAGGATCATTATGGAAGAGGTTGAGGAAGCAGTCAGGAACATGCCTAATGACAAAGCGTCGGGACCGGATGGATTCACCATCAACTTCTACAAAGCCTGTTGGAAAATTGTCAAGAACGAAATTTGGGAGATTGTGGAAGACTCAAGAAGATCTAAAACTATCCTTAAATCTCTCAATTCAACTTTCATTGCTCTGGTTCCCAAAGTAGAGGAAGCCAACACTCCAGAAAAGTTCAGACCAATAGCCCTCTGCAACGTCATATACAAGATCATATCAAAAGTAATAGCCAACAGGTTGAAGATGATCCTCCCGGGCATCATTTCACAAGAACAGTCAGGCTACGTGGAAGGAAGGCAGATTCTAGACAACATTTTGCTAGCCCAGGAGATGATTCACTCTCTTCATTCAAGGAAAGAAGCTGGAATGCTAATGCAGTTGGACCTTTCCAAAGCTTATGACAAGGTGAGTTGGACTTACCTGGAAGCAATTTTAGATGCTTTTGGCTTCAGCAAGCTGTGGATCAAATGGATCTTAGCACTCATTAAGTCCCTGAGACACTCTATTCTGGTTAATGGAACTCCTTCCACGCCCTTCAGCCCTTCAAGAGGCATAAGACAAGGGGACCCTTTATCCCCTTTTTTGTTTGTCATTCTAATGGAAGGACTAAGCAGATTAATTGCCAAGAGGAAAGCAGATGGCCAAATCAAAGGCTTACAGCCTATCAGATCCTGTCCTGCCACCACGCATCAACAATTCGTGGATGATACCATGTTACATGGCACCCCAACTGTGAAAGAAACTACAGAATACAGAGATATTCTCCATCTCTTTAGCAGAGCCTCGGGTATGGAAATAAACTTCTCCAAATCAACCATTTTCTTCTTCAACACTCATCAGGCGGTTCAATCTCATCTATCCAGACTGCTGGGGTTTAAAATTGGCTCCTTACCGTCCAGATATCTAGGTGCCCCCCTTACCCTTAAACCTTGGCAAAAGGCTCATTGGGAGAAAATCCTGGCCAACATGGAAAGGAGATGCAAACATTGGACTAACAGAGCCCTGAATTTTGCAGGCAGATTAGTTCTCACGAAAGCAATCTTGCATGCCATCCCTTAGTACATGCTATCGATCCTTCCGGCTCCAAAAGGAATCTTAGATCAAATAATAAGTATTCAGCGTTCTTTCCTATGGAGTGGAAATAGTGAGAAGAGGAAATGGTCGTTGGTGGCCTGGAAAAAACTATGTAGACCAAAGAATAGGGGAGGCCTGAATCTGGTTGATCCCTTGGTAGTTAACAGAGTTTGCGGAGCCAAAATTTGGTGGAAGTGGATTTCAAACACGACCCTTCCATGGGCCACTCTTTGGAAGGAGAAGTATAGGCCGACCGGGTGCAATCTGGATCTTATTAGAATGCAGGAATCCCCCAATGGATCTCCTATATGGAATCATGCTCAAGCCAACAGAAGCATTATCCGGGATCACAGCTTCTGGGAGATTAGGAATGGTACACAAGCTCTCTTCTGGGAGGATGCCTGGCAGCAATCCCCGAAATTAGACACCCCTACCCTCCAACCTTTGAAGCTAACTTACCAAACAGAGGGCCACAGCAGAGTCAACCATTATTGGAACCAATCCAGTGAAGACCCGGAGTGGAGAGAATGGAAAGTTTTTAACCCAGACCACAACGAAGCACCATATGATGCTATCCAAGGTTTAAACCAACAAATTCTCAAAAGAAAGATTAGAATTTCTGTTGAAAATGACAAGCTCAGATGGGGACCGAAAGGTAATGGGGAGTTCTCGATGAAAGAAGCAAGAAGCATCATAGAAAGAGAAGAACAACCCGACACTATGCCATGGGCCGACAAAGTCTGGGATAATTTTCAATGGCCGAAAATAAGAACTTTTCTATGGCTTCTTATGCAGAGGAAGACTCTTACCTGGGAGAACCTACTGAGAAAAGGTTTTCAGGGACCTTCAAGATGCCCCATGTGCCTGCAGGAGGAGGAAACAATGAATCACCTTTTCAACTCCTGTGAGTGGGCATCCCAGCTATGGCTTTGGACGGAAGCAATAATGGAAGATTCGGATCGGAACAGGGACTCCATTTAGGATTCTATAACCAACTGGAGAAGGAATTTTTCTAGGATTAACAGAGTGGACAGCATATGGAAATGCATCCCAGGTTTCATTACTTGGACAATTTGGAAAGAAAGGAATCGACGTATCTTCACAGAAGAGACCCGTAACATTGAATGCACAAAAGAAGCCTTATTAATCAATATCAAATAGCTGGTTCAGGCAAAATGCAAAATTGAGTCAAATGATAAACCAACGGGAAAGGACTTACGCATTTTAAAGAAATTTCAACTAGAAGCCTCCAGCATTTGTCCCTCCGGGGGAAACAGTGCCCACCCCTCTTCTCAACTTCACAGTTGGCAACTACCACCGAAGCTTGCCTCAAATTGAATTTTGATGGAGCTTCGAGGGGTAACCCAGGCATCGCCGGAATCGGAGGAGCCATCAGAAATCACAAAGGAGATATTATCCACATTTTTTGCAGGTCGTTGGGGGAATGCACGAACAATGAAGCAGAATTCGCAGCGCTGGAGCAAGGTCTAAAGATTCTCAGAGCCCTCAGACAAGGAAATTTCATAGTGGAGGGGGACTCTTCTTTGGCAATCTCTGCGGCAAAGCGCCTTCAAGCAAGAACACACACAAGTAAAGTTACCAAACATTGGAGCCTGGCGAAAGCCACTGAAAGTATAGCGGAATTATTAGCAGATCTAAGAGGCATTGTCTTCCAATCCATTAGAAGAAAGGAAAATGGTCTGGCTGACTTCCTGGCAAACCACGGAGCTGACACACCGCACCTCATCATGAACAGCTATTGGCAGGACGTGAATTGCCCAATCCTTAAGGTGACATGTGCACAGTTGGCAGAAAAGGACACCATCCAAGCCGACTCATCCTAAGGGGTGATGGCCCCAGAGCCAGGCATCGAAATGAGAAGATCATCGGCATCAATAATAATCATTACCACAGTAATGGAATGACAGGACGACTAGGACAGGGGATTTCCCGGTGGCGGCATGCCAGCACAAGGATCGATCATCACATTTCAATATATCGAACCAACAGCATCAGCAATGGCCAAATCGTAACATCTAGCAGGAACTCGCATGGCAAGGTACCTAAAGCATTTATGTCAAACCATAAAGATGCAGAGGGGATCGAAGTTCAGCATAGGAGGAATAGGCAGGCTGAAATACAGAGCACACCTGCCATATCCAATAATCGCAACGATCGGTCTACCGTACAGCACACTTGGCATAAAGGTAATCAAGTCATGAGCAGCCACTCCTTCTATGATTTAGCTTGCAACGACCTCGCCTGTGCGAACCTAATTCCCATTTATGGCATTTGTACCCAAAGCATGAGCGGGACAAAAACCATCCTCAGGCAATTTCATAATCGGAGAAGCTATAAAGCAAGATATCTCAACCCTATTTTGCCCACAACTTATCAAGAGAGGGCTGAGAACAAGTCTGTTAGCGATAATTGTTGTAGTGGGAGAAGGTATAGAGGGATAATCATGGACGCGGGGTGTAGTCGCTGCGCTGCAGCTAATCAGGACCTCTCTGAAGCGTAGAGAGAGTATGAAACCCGAGCTAATGCCAAGCAAAAGCACAAGGTGGCGGAGCTGGAAGCCAAGGTGAAGCAGGAAGAGAAAGGACGCACGGAGGAGGATGTTGCTGCAGAAGTGGACTGGCTGAAAGATCCAGGCACCCCTTCTAAGAGGGCCACTCAGTTTGTGAGGACCAAAGTGGAAAGTTGGCGCACAAAAACGCTCATCGCCAAAGCGCTGGAGTCCTTGGAAAAGGAGAGGCCGAAAATCATCACAGAAGTGAACCTTACGGAAGCACATATGGCCAAGATCCTCGACTACAACAATGCATTGGACAGCCGCATTACCAGGGTGAAAGATGCCATATATATCGTCGACCACAAGCTTACTCTGTTGATTAAGCTACTGAAAGATACTATCAACTAGGGCCCTGGGACCCCTCAGACCACTACTGCGACGATGAAGGATGATGATCCACTGGCTGCAATGCAGGCTAGGGTGAACACCCATGCTACACAGATGGGCTTGGATACTATCGGTTTGTTGGGCAAGCATATCTAATCTTGGCCCCTGTTCCTCTGCTCTTTTTGACTCCTTCTATGTGTTTTCGGCTCCTTCTGACCTTTTCTGGGTACACCTATGTTAATGTCTCGGTCTGCTATGTCTCGACACTCTCGAAGTTTATGAATAAGGTTAGCCAATGCCGCCCTGCGTGGTGTGCTTCAGGCAATTTAGTCATGGTGGTTTGCTCTTCCCTGGTATCGATCTGCCACGGCAGATGTTTTGTACACTATTTTGTTATATAATACAATACTCTGAATTACACAAAAAAAAAACATGTGTTCCCTTGGAATATTAGATCACAACCATGATCCATAAGTTTTCCTACACTAATGAGGTTATTCTTAGGATGTGGAACATAATAAACATCAAGTATGTGTTTCTACTGATTATGTTTAGTAAGAATAGGGACAATACCTTTTCCTTCAACTTTAATGAAAGAACGATCTCCAAGAGTAATTCATGATGTTATGGTAGAATCAAGATAAGAAAGCATATTTTTTTACTTGCCATATGATTAATGCAACCATTGTCCACCAACCAAATATCCTTGTTGCAAGTGGCCTCGGCAAGATGGCATGAAAGAAACATTGTTTCTGAGGGTTCCCCTTCATTGTTGGAGAGATGGGCATTGACTCTTTGCTGATCTAACTGTTTCTTTCTACATTCATGGTCATAATGCCCAAATTTCTATAGAAATAGCATTGAACATTATATTTTCTCCATGGTTTGCTTTTGTTAGTTTGGTTTTTTGGATGTATCTACTGCTATATTTTTGCCACTATATCCTCTATCTCTACCTTTGCCAAAAGAATTTTGTGCTTTGAAATCTTGTTCCATGGAATATCTTGCCAAGTTGAGTCTTGTTTTGTGTGACAAACATATCCAGTCAACTATTCTACTGAGAAAGTTGTAAAATATTTGGATTCTAGAATCACTGTTACAATCATGTCATATTTCTTGGGCAAGCTTTGAAAGAATTTTTCAACAATTTTATGATCTATAATGGTTTCACCAATGAGTTTGATATGATTGAATATTCTCATGACTCTAATCATGAATGATCTGCATTCTCTGTGTAAGTCATCTTTAAAGTTTCGAATTAAGCTCTAATTATTTGCAATTTCACGGTCTTCTTTGTATCATTGCCTGGACATGTAGATTTCAAGATTTCCCAAGCTTAATTTCTTGTGGATGCACCAATTATCTTGTCAAAGATAGAGTCATCGACTCAGTTTTGTATCCAACATTTAGCTCTATGTACTCTTTTTTTGAGTTCAATAGTTGCATTCCTCTGATTATTGTTCATGGCAACCAATTCTTCTTGGGCGACTCTACATAACCATCCTACAAGGAATCCCAACAATGTTGGTATTGCAAAAATGTCTTCATTATTAAAGACGAAATCTTGTAATTTTTTCCAAGCAGAGTCAGAGTCTGTGGAAAAGTGTTGGAAGAATCCATTTCTTCAAATACAGATGTGTGCCCTTTTTTTTAAAATATCTTTTTTAATTTTTAATTTTTAAACAATACCTCCTTTTCACGAATTAAAAAAACTCTTCAATAAAAAAACGTAGCACCCTTTTGTTTTAATGAAATTGGCTCCTCTGAGCTTCTCTTTAAACACTCTTAAAAAAAATCCTTTTTTTCAAAATAACAAAGCCATTTTTTATAATATGATAATACGAAACTCTTCCTCAATTTTTAAAACCAAACTTTAAAGATTTTTTTTTGGAAAATAAATCTTTTATTAGGACGTTTAATCACAAAACAGAGTCCTTTTTGAAACTTTTGAGGATTTTACTTTTGAAAAGTTTCAAAAAATTCCAAAAAAATCATACCATTTAAACTTTGAAAAAATTCTTGGTCATAGACTTCATCGATTCGTTGTTTTTTAAAAAAAAATCCTTCTTATTGTTTGCGCAGTTTTGAAGGAATTTCATGCGCAATTGTGTGTAGTCCCTCAACACACGGGGTGCGGAAATTTCAAATTTTCTACAATTTCTTAAGATTGAGATGATTTGTGCAGTTTCTTTTTGGCTAAGTTTCAAATTCGACGCACTGAGCCCTTTATAATAATGCACAATTCTCTTTCCTCCTATTCATAGGTGTGTAATTCACACTTTTCTCCTTGGTCTCTCATGACCCTTGCTTCTTCTTTGCAAGCCCAAAACAAATTTGAAACACTTCTCTCTCTGGAGTCTTATGTGACCTCATCCTCTAATACCATGACAAATAATGAAAATTAAAAGGTGGAGCAGAGATTTCTCTTCTTAATATTCAAAATAATTAAAGAGATTACATTGTAAACATCAATAATAAATGACTGAAGTAAAACTCGACACCTATGGAGTAAAGCTAAACTGTCTATGACACCTAGCAGACAAGAAAATGAATATGATGACACCTAGCAGATAGTGATATTAATATCTGAACATCCCCTCCTAATCTCAACTGTTACATGTAGATACAATTACAATTCCTAATTGCTCTCTTTGAAATTCAAATACATTCTTGCCCAATGGCTTTGTGAAAATATCTGCAAGTTGATCTTTGGAACCACAAAAAACAAGTACTATGTCCCCATCATTGACAAGCTCATGAATGAAATGAAAACATGTGTCAATGTGCTTGTTCTTTTTGTGGAAAACATGATTTTTTGATAAACAAATTGCCACGGGGGTATCACTTACAAACCAATATTATATCACATGCGTTCATATCGGGGCAATAAAAATGGGAAAATCACAAAATAATATATTGGTGTTATAATGAAGGACTAAATGGTTTTAATATACTATACAATAATATATATAACATAAGGTATTGTTTATACATTTTTTCGGTCAAGTGGAGGGAAAAAATCAAGCTACACTTCACGTGCGCACTTCACGGGTGGAGGGAAAGAGTTGCATTTTGGAGCTTTAACCCACCTGCTTCTTTCTTATTTCTTATTTCTTTCTTCCTATAATATTTTTTTTTGGCGATTTCATCTAGGTGTTTTAGGTGGTTTCATCAGCAGAGGAAGCAAAGGAGCCGAGGATGAATCTCCCACAAATCATAAGTGTTGTAAAAGGTAAAACCCTTTTCTTGTTGTTTATTTTTTTTTCTTTATAGGGATTTATTATGTGGTTTGCGGTGAGGCATTACGACATCATTGCAATTAAATTTATCTATTTATTTTATTTTTATTTTATTTTCTTTTTATTTTTATTTTTATTTTATTTTATTTATTTATTTATTTATATATATATATATATATAGTATATATAATATAATATATATATATATATATATATATATTTTTATTTTTTATTTTTTTTCTGAAATTGCTTGGATTTGATTTCTAGGGTTTCCAATGGGGTAAATCCTCCACAGTTTTCTAGGCACTGGTTCTAGGTTATTTACATACATATATAGACCCATTTGTTTGTAGTCAATTGATTACTAAAATTTCATGGGATGTTACCCATTACCCTAATAATTATGATTGTTATTTGATGCTTGAATGCTTGATTATCCTGGGTATCTTTCTATTTTTTATTGTTTATTTTTTTCCTCAGGAGCATTACAATTAGTAGAGTTTCTTCTGCTTAGGTGATATGTCCTAGGAGTAGGAATTTTGTCACAATTGCCAAGAACTTTCACAAGGCCTTATATTGATAAAATTCAACTAGCATTAGAGTGCATTAGATCATTTTAGAGTTGAATAATGGTTTACCTCTCTTGTGTGATAGATTGTGTCACATTACAGCTTCCTCAATTCGTGTGTCCAGTTGACCCCTATAGTCTGACTGTAGTGTGCCACCTCAAGCTTTCTTGATTTGAGTATTGGTATGAACCCAATAGTGTGATTATAGTTGTGTCATGTTAAAGATTTATGGATCTAAATATTGGTTTGCCCCCTATAGTCAGATTGTAACTGTGTCAATTGTGGCTGTTTCTTTTGAGTTACATTAAAATATTGGTTTGAAACTTTGAATCTTATAGTCATGTTGTAATTGTGTAAATTGTAGGCGTTTCTTTTCTGTTTGGTTCCTAGCTAGTTTTGTTTGCTGATTTGTTTAGTCTAGATTTTTCTACTTAAAATCATAACTGTAATTTTATGAATTTTATGAATTGTTGATGCCCTATATCACCTGATCTCTCTTAACATTCTCATTCTCCTTAGATACTAGTAGAGCTACTTTGGTGTCCCCTCTACTCCCAATCTCTATCCAACAAAACACTTTAGTCCAACCCATTCCCCAGAAGAGATTATCAAACACATTATTGATGATTTCATAATGATTGTTATTCAGGCTACTCATTTGGTCCATATAATGGTGAGAGACTGTTCAACTGATTTGAACTTTTTGTGTTTTGATTACACTTGCTATTTTTGTCTTTATTTATGGGGACTTTCATTACTGCATGAGTGAGTTCTTTTACAATTTAGTCTCTAACCTGTCTTTGGTCACTAGTGGAATTTAAGTCTTTTTTCTATCATCTTTTGTGACTGGTGGTCTGATTTACATTTCTCACTTTTCCTAGAATAACTATATTTCGATGAATGTAATTTTGACAAGTTGTCTAATATTGTTTTAAATCTAGGCTTCACTCTCCACCTACAGAATGATTATGCAATCTCACTCTCTAGAGGGATGTACTTTTATTGGCAATAGAGCTGCATATTTCATCTATACTATTTTCATTTAATTATTTTTGAGTAGGTGCGGGTCGGAATTTGTGAATTTTGGATTTTGGACTAGGAACTTATATACAATGTAGGCCAAAGCACAGAAATGTTATACCATCTCTAGAAATTTTTGCTACGATCTGATTTTGGATTGAGTTTTAGATGTGAACCTTATATAAGTTTTATAAAATATTATAGAGTTAAATTTTAGGTGCAAAATTTTGAGAAAATATATATCTAGCTATAGACTCATTTGACTAAAATTCAGATGTAAACTTCCTGAGGACATCTCATGAAGCACATGGACAACATATCCTTTGTAAATGGATTAGGTATCTAATAAGTTATTTATTTGAAGGATTTTCTAATATATATGAAAATTTAGAATAGATTTCCAAACCTAGTACAATATCACATCCTTATTTAAACAAGAGAGATGGAATTTCCTTTGTAGGCCCAGAGTTATACAACTAATTAATGTACAAGAGACTTGTAATATTTTGATGTCGTTAACAATTAGACTGGAGGACTTAAGCTTATGCGTAAATTTCCTATTGGTATCATTCAGTTGCAATAGGTGAATTTATACAAATATAAAATTAGATATGTTATGTTTTAAAGCCTAATAGGATTGCCCGATGGTCCCAACATTATGCAACCATGTTAAGTATTGGCAAAATGTACTTTTTTAATATGTTAAGTTAAAGTTGAGTGCTAATAAACTTTAATATTCATAATGCTACAAAGTTAAAATGACAGATGTACTCAATTGAAATTCAAAATACATATTCCAATCTAGTAAAATATGGCATCCTTTTAAAAATATGAGGCATATACCAACGTTTTGCAGGCCCAAATTCTACTCAAAATCGGGCTACACTTCATGGCTGCACTTCACGGGTGGAGGGAAAGAGTTGTATTTTGGAGCTGCAACCCACCTACTTCTGCTCGTTTGAACCCAAGCAGCTTTCTGCTCGTTTAAACCCTAGCAGCATTCTTCTCATTTGAACCCTAGTAGCTTTCTGCTTGTTTGAACCCTAGCACTCGTTGCATTTTGGAGTTGCAACCCACCTTCCTCTACTCGTTTGAACCCTAGCAACCTTTAGCTATCAAATTTCTTAGGACTTAATTGGTTTGCCCAACACAGGACCTTACCTGACCATAGCCTTCATGCCTCTGCTCTTCATTATGTTTATTTATTATTGAAAGCATGCCTCTGCAGCAATGAAAGGCCAAGCAACAATGAAAAATTCTTTGTAGAGCTCTAACAGTGAATTTAGGGAGAGAGAAGTGGGTGAAATTTAGGGAGAGAGTGGTGGGTGAAATTTCCCATACCTTGTCATGTCATATCCCATTTCATGGGTGGCATCCATAGTGATGATTACAGCTGGTTGGAAAATCACTACTTCACAGGTATTCCACGTGTTTAACTTATTTTTAAAGATTAGTATTCAGTTATCACTTTTCTTATTGAAAATTCTGAATGAAGAACTATACTATATTTTATGTTATGGATTATATATTTTGTGGAATGTACACTTAAATCTTGTAAATGTACCCGACGCTGGACCTCACCTGACTAGAGCCTTCGCACCTCTGCTCTTCATTGTGTTTATTTATTATTGAAAGCGCACCTCTATAACAATGAAAGGCCAAGAAATAATGCAAAATTCTTTGTAGAGATCTAACGATGAATTTAGGGAGAGAGGAGTGGGTGAAATTTAGGGAGAGAGAAGTGGGTGAAATTTCCCATACCTTGTCATCTCATATCCCAGTTCGAGGTTGGTATCCATAGTGGATGATTACAGCTGGTTAGAAAATCACTACTTCTCAGGTATTCCACATGTTTAACTTATTTTTAAGGATTAGTATTCAGTTATGAGTTTGTTTATTTAAAATTATGAATAAAGAATTGTGCTATATTTTATGTTATGGATTATATATTTTGTGGAATGTACGCTTAAATCTTGTAAATGTACCCAACGCAGGACCTTACCTAACTAGAGCCTTCATGCCTCTTCTCTTCATTATGTTTCTTTATTATTGAAAGTGCTCCTTTGCAACAGTGAAAGGCCAAGCAACTGTGAAAAATTCTTTGTAGAGCTCTAATGGATAATTTAGGGAGAGATCAGTGGTTGAAATTTAGGGAGAGAGTAGTGGGTGAAATTTTCGATACCTTGTCATCTCATATCCCAATTTGTGGGTGGCATCCACAGTGGATGATTACAACTGCTTGGAAAATCACTCCTTCATAGGTATTCCACATGTTTAACTTATTTTTAAATATTAGTATTCAGTTATGACTTTGTTTATTGCAAATTTTGAATGAAGAAATGTATTGTATTTTATGTTATGGATTATATATTTTGTGGAATGTACACTTAAATCTTCTAAATCTAATTGGTAATGAAGTAGACAAAATTCTATGGTAGGATTCATAGAGCATTATCAAAGATTATTTGGATCGAGTCAGTGCCTTGCTGGCCAAAGAATCTTGGTATGTTTCAACACCCATATCCTTAACCTCCAATATAGTGTTGTTGGGTAAAACCATAAAATAACAGTCACTCACTACAATTATTCAACTAGGAACTTGATTTTAATTGAACTTGGGATATATGGAATATGCAATTGGAGATTGCAGATTATATGTTGTTCTTTATTTGAATATACAACTATGGCCTTGATAATTTGAGGTTGTTTCTATGGGTTGGCCTTACCAATGAAATCAATGAGCAGTGGAAGAAAAGCCTTCTCAAACAAGTTTTCAACCAACCAAATGCATTATCATGCCCCTTTAATCATATTCAAAGAAATAAATTTTGGGCATGTGTCATTTTTTCTTGTTGTCTATGAAAAACATTATTCTACTATTCATGGGGATATTAACTTTCAAGAATTTTTCTGTCACAATTCCCTAAAATCTTTTAGGAAAAATGCTTGTGAGACACTCTTTCATCTCTGGAACAATGTTTCCTTATCTATGGGAATTAAGGATTGATTTTATATTTTGAGAAGTTTGATAGTGGTATGCAAAAGTGGGATAAAGAAAATGATATTGCTATTATCTCAAATTTCATGTGAACATTATTTCAAATGCTTTGTTGGTATGGGTACACACTTTTTTTAACATGCAAGAATCTATGAAATTCAATGTTGAAGGCCATTGAACTTAGTTAAAGCACATATTCTACTACTACCCTATGTCTATTGGGGTTTGAACCTAGGTTGTTTGTTGGCAATGCTTTGTCTCAACCATTAGACCGCAAGGCGATGAACAACAGGCTTTCAAATGTTACAACATAGTTTAGTGTATGTTCCCCCAGTTTCATGCAAATGGAAGATTTGTTTTTGGTCAACTAGTATTTTATATTTCGATGTTTGTTTCATATATGTTTCTGATAACCTTACACCTGTTGTTTCTTTTGGTGAAATGGTTATTTTATGTTTAGATGCTTGTTTCATGGATGTTTTAGATAATCTTACAACTGGTTGTGAATCATTGTTGAGAATAGTTTAATCCCCACATTTCCATAGGACTGACTCTTATTTATCATTAATTTGATTATTTGTTGTATTATTAGGTTATGGTTCAAGAAAATGTAGTCAAATTTGATATGTATGCTCAATAACCCTTTTGGGGAGTGCACCCTACTTATGTCAGCTCATAACCCCTCTTCGGAGGGCACCCAACTTGAGTTGTGTATAAATTATTAAATACACTACTGAAGCCTCATTTGTAAATTATCTCTTGATCATTGGGAAAATCCTCTCTAATATAAGTGTTTTAAGCCTACAGACACTACATCTTCGACATTCATTTGTGGCTGGCATATCTTTCTTTGAATGTGCAATTGTGCATCTCATGTGTAGTGCACTCATGATGTAGGAGCATCGACACCATCCTCTTTTGTAAATATGGAATAAAGAGGGGGTGTGGTAATTTTAGTATTTTGTTATGTAAATATT
Organism: Pinus taeda; assembly: GCA_000404065.3. Lineage (NCBI taxonomy): Eukaryota > Viridiplantae > Streptophyta > Pinopsida > Pinales > Pinaceae > Pinus > Pinus taeda. Next base: position 19,505 of record APFE031279617.1, on the reverse strand, counting down.
CTTTTTCTAAAAGAATGTGAGAGAATAATTAGGAAAAAAGATTGGGATAGACCTTCTATGTTTTTCCAGAATAAGAGTAGGAAAAAGCTTCAAGCTTTTATCTTTAGGTAAAGAGAAAAAACTTGTTTTTCATCTAGTTGTACATATCCATTATTATTATAAAAAAGAAGTCCGCTGAGCTCTCATCTCAGGAGAGAAGGAGGAGGGTGCCAAAGAAGTATTATTATAATTCCTCTCAGCGCTGTCATGAAGAAGTGATTTCCTGTTGAACTATATGCATGTGGTAAATAAATGAAATGGCCTTTTTATTTCTCAGTTGAATTGCTTCTCTATGTATTGAAATGCTGGAGCGGCTTTACTATTCAGAGCTTAATGCTTTGTTGTGTGATTTGTTGGCATTATGATACAAGTGTTGTCCTTGATGGCAACTCACTCAGAGACAGGTACAGGTGATGGCAACTTAATCAGAGGACATATCTTAATACAGCAGGATAGAAAGAGAAAATATATACACGCTGGTTCACTATATACCAAGTCGCGTATACAAGCAGGTTCACTATATATACCAAGTCGCGTATACACAGGTTCGCTATATACCAAGTCGCGTGTACACACAGGTTGGATTCAGTAAAAGCGCGTGTATGTGGAAAACTTATCTTTGGTCTGTGGCGGTTATTCCTTGGAAGTTGTGCCTATGGTTTTGGACCATGGTGTCTCGACGGACGTGTTGATCCCTAGTTTTGAGTTGATGGTATTGGTTTTTTATGGTTTTGGACCATGGTATTGAGCAAGGCCTAAGGCTATATAAGGAGAAGATCATTAGGCAAAGATGTAGGCAATGGGTGTCTGATGAAGTGAGGAGATCTGGTATTTGCTGGTTATCTGTTCGGGACACTTGGCAAGGGTCGGATCTGATAGCGAAGGCATAAGTAATTATTTCTAGATCTGCACGCGGGTTGCCTTTGGAGAAAGCGCGTATACACGCGGTTTTGGTACAGTGAAGTAGCGTATGCATAATAAGATTTGATATTTCAGGTTGCTGTTGATTTTGGTGGTTGTTGCAAAGTTCTGGGCTCTGGTTTGGGTTCTGTGTTCTTGATGATAGGGTTTCAGTGATTTAGTATTGGGTTGTTTAATGAATTATGATGCAAGTATAAGTTGATGATTGTATTGCAGTAATGTTTGTTTTGTACTCTTGGATCCAGTCTGAAAATTGATGAAATGTGGTCCCTGAATAAAAGAAGGTTGTAGCCTTCTGTAGGGTCAGCACCTATGTACTAGTAAATGGATCGGCTAGTACAAGAGCTAAGAGGGTTGTAGCCCTCTGCAGGTTGTAGCCTGTGTACTGGTAAAGGACTGCACCAGTACATTGTAAAAGAGGTTTCTTATTAAAGAAGAAAGAGATGAATTGCAGCAGGTGGTTTTCACCCACATTGGGTTTCCACCTTATATCATGGTGTTCATGTGTGTGGCTTTTGTGTGATGTTCTGTTATGTTATACTACACCTGTTAACTGTTGATATGGTTAATAATGTTCTGATGCATCTACTGAAGATTAAGCTAACTGAATTATAAGATCTCTGGATATATGCAAGTTGCATTAGACACAGTAGCGTGTACACGCGGGTTAACTTAATTGAAATAGCGTATATGTTTCTGAGTATGAAATTGGAAAGGTTTTACTGATCTGACAATACTGATTCACCCCCTGCTCTCAGTATTATTTCCAACAATTGGTATCAGAGCCGGTCCTTCAGAGGAAGCTTGATCGCTTGAAGGAAAAGATCCATC
>APFE031279617.1:0-13175 GCA_000404065.3 Pinus taeda | reverse complement strand
ACATTGTAAAAGAGGTTTCTTATTAAAGAAGAAAGAGACGAATTGCAGCAGGTGGTTTTCACCCACATTGGGTTTCCAGCTTATATCATGGTGTTCATGTGTGTGGCTTTTGTGTGATGTTCTGTTCTGTTATACTGCACCTGTTAACTGTTGATATGGTTAATAATGTTCTGATGCATCTACTAAATATTAAGCTAACGGAATTATAAGATCTCTGGATATACGCAAGTTGCATTAGACACAGTGGCGTGTACACGCGGGTTAACTTAATTGAAGTAGTGTATATGTTTATGAGTATGAAATTGGAAAGTTTTTACTGATCTGACAATACTGATTCACCCCCCCCCCCTCTCAGTATTATTTCCAACAAAGGATTCCATATGCAGTTGGGTTGTTCAGAATGTGAGCTAGTGCGATGTAATTCTTTGGCCGTCTGCTCTCTTCTGCCAACGATTTTGTTTGGTTGAGCGTGCATTTTATATTGTTGAAGTATCTGCAGTGGATCAGATTTGAATTTCGTGTTGTTATCCAAGGCAGCGTAAGATTACCCCCTGTAGCAAGGGCGTGTTTCCCTCTGGACCAAATCCCATTGAATCAGTAGACCAAATTTCTATAAATTTGTAGAAGATCGAGAGCCTATCTCTCCTGCAAGCCAAAGGCATTCTTTCCCTGGAGTCAAGCCACATTAACACTAGAAGTTGATTGTTGTCGAGGGCATGAATCATTGTCAGAACAAGACTGCAAGTTTGTTGGGGACGCATTTTGCAGACCGAATTTCATCCTCAAATTTTGAAGCTCCAACCTGAATCTAAATCATTCATCTAAGGACAGTGGTCGTATTTAGCATTGGGCCATTGAGCATTTGGCAGAAACAATCGCGTTATTGCTTCAAAGTGGCGTTTTCAGCATGTAATTGATTACGGCCGAATTGCTATCTCCGGGACAGTGGAACCACTTCAGAATTTGCTAGTGCAAGACAATTTGCAGAGTTCGTCATTGAAGGAAGTCGAATTTCTGAAGGAGGGACCGAGTGCACCTTGTCTAGAGAATTTGAATGTTTGGAAGCCATTGTTTAATATAATAGAACTGAGTTTCTTCAAGCCTGTAGCCATCGATTTGAAAGGGTCGAGTTGCATTTACCTGTAGCAACCTAAGATTCATTAGTGGCTTGTTTTCAAAAGGGAACTGAATCTTCTCTCATTGTTGTCAAGAAGAAAGAACGTATTCCTTCAGCGCAAAGGCTAAGCTCTATCCCTCTTACTCAGACCGGTCCACACCTTAAAGATCGAAATTTTGACTGCAAGGAGGTCGAAGCTTTCACTGTTGTGCATGTATCAGTCCTGAAAATACCCATCTCTAAGCTACGTTGAAGACAAGGAGAGTTGATATGTATATGCCAGGTTCCAATTTAGCTTTGTTTCTAAAAATTTATTGTAATCTTTGAAACTCCTCAGTCTTATTTATTATTCAAAAAGAGTTTGCCCTTAAACTGCTTTAAGAAATTAAATTTAGTAGAAGTCACAGCAGTAACCATCACATTTGAGAGCATTGAACCTGTAAGGGGTGTTAATGAGAGTCTAGCCACTAAAGCCCATTTGTGCAACGAGTGTCTTTGTTATGTATTTACTCCTGTAGCAGGATTGAATGTTATCATAGTGCTGAGTTTGTCACTACAGTTTGCCATATTTTAAGGCCTGGCTAAGGGATTACCAAGTTTGGTTGATGGATTGAGTCATGATATAGCTTTGATGCCATGTGAGAAGTATGTATATCGAGTCAATTGGTCATATTTATGTTGTGCTATCAGTTTAGTCTTGTAGGAGTCAGTTTGATGTACTCACCATCATTAAACAACTAGACATGGATCAAACCTTTATAAACTCCCTTAACAAACCAGCAGCACAAATCAGCAGACCCTTCTCAAGGGGACTCTATCCCAGTGTTCAGAAAGAAAAACCAAGAGATGTGCAGAAGAGGCAAGAAATAAGACACAAGATTTTTACACTTGGGACAGATTTAAAACGCATGAGGGTCACATGGAAAGTTGTCTTCAAACTTGATGAACTAGATGCCCTCCTTTCCAAAGTGAGTCAGTTAGAAGGGAAGAAACTAATTTGGGCTCTAAAACCAGCTATGCTTGCTCTCATACAACACAAATTCTTGGAGGAACCGTGTGAAGGGGTTAGACTTCCAATTTCATCTTGTCTCAGTAATATCATGAGACTAACCACCCCTATAGCTCCTTACAATGATGATGTTATGAGGAGAGTTTTCAGACCAGTAGTAGAAACTTTCCAGGATTTGGAGAACAGTGCAGGGTCTACCTTTGGATAGAAGCTTGAGATTTTAGAAGTTATGGCCATGACTAGGCCTTATGAAATCCTGTTTGATCTAGAGTGTGTGGTTTGATCCTACAGATGTTCCAATGCTTCTTCAGCATTAGGAAACATCATCCTGACACAGTCATACCACACATGTAGTCCATCATGTCGTCATGTATGAGAGGTCATGATACCATTTGTCGGGAGTTGCAGCCTCGATTGTTGTCTGTTTGGAGGATAGAGCAGTTGGTCTCACCTACTGCTTATGAGCTAGCTAAAAGGTTGGTTGAGCAGAACATTAGGTTGTTCAGGAGACAGTTGACTAGGGAGGAGTTGCTCAGGTTTGGTGGATCATGCAACAAGAATGAGCTGAGGAGGAAGGGACTTTGCTTCATTTGCAAAGGACCTTGGGGACCTAACCGCTCATGCTTGAGTGACACTGAGGAGATGACAGCGGTACAGCAGGGAGATATTCTTTATGTCTGTCAGGTTGAGGACTCTTCTTTGGATGAGTCTGTGGGGCCATATGAGGATGCCTCTCCGGAGCATGCATAGTCATGTGGAGTTGTTAACAGCAGGCCATATTTATATTCTAGTGTGTATGGTGAGCAGTTAGTGGACCCTATGGGAGACATTCAGGATGATGGATCACCAGTGATGTTTCAGCAGGAGCAGCATATGGTGGAGCATGAGTTAGCTCAGGAGGATGATATGCACAGTATGCATGATGAGCCTTTTGGGGAGAGCTAGTTGGAGGTTCATGTTGAGCCCATGATGGAGGAGGATGAGCGGACATCCTTGGGGCCAGCGATTGATGAGGAGCAGACAGATGTGCAGACAGCTAATAGGGTAGCAGTGTTTGCAAGCACATGTCTTCAGGAGGTGCTGGAGTATGACAGGATAGTTTTCTAGGAGATTGGTGGGTTGGAGGAGAGTGGAGTTTCCCATCAAGCAAGGGAGATGGCAGTGCATCCATCTTTGGGTCTACCCATTGATGAGGTGCAAACAGATGTAGTGGCAGCCAGCGAAGCTGCAACATTTTTAGGCAGCAGCCCTCTCCAGGAGTACATAGACAAGGTTTGCAGCACATTTTGCCACATTTTCCCATCAAAGGGAGAGAGGTAGGGTTTCTTGGACATGTTTTGATTGATTGAGTAGAGCATCAGGAGTTGAGCGTGGACCAATATCAACATAGCAAGCATATTCCTTGCACAAGTGTCCACACATTAGATTGGCAGGAGATCATGCGTTGGTATCTTATTGATGGAGTATCATTTTTAGTCAAAAGCATTGTATTGCAGGAGCCCTTAGAGGTGAGGGATATTACATGTTTCAGTTGGTAGCAGGATGTAGGTTGGCCACTCATCAGTATTTCAGCACAGCATCAACATGATGAGATTGACCTTGGTCTATGACAAGGGTTGGATTGAAAAGAAGTGATGAGTTGGTACATGGTGGATGGAGCAACATTCATGGTTGGAGTTACAGCACAGCAAGAGCCATGGAGCCTTGATACTTGTTCTTGGTGGCATTGGGATCCAGGGGATTTGTTGATGATAGGTTCAGTCAGAGATGGGTCTAGGATCCGGGCATTGAGGGGTCCGTTCAAGGTGGGTTGATACAAAGGCAGAGCATCACCCTGTGGTTCGTATGGAATCCGGGCATTGGGTCTCAGTTGCGTTGGGCCACCAGATTGGTCCACAGATTTGGATTGCTTGAGGGCAAGCAATCTTAGGGTGGGAGGACTTGTAATGTCCCTTTTTTTGGTGTTCCTCATGGCATGGTTAGGATGGATTTTCAGGGTTGGGGCAGACAGGTCATAGGTACAGATCAGTGGGCCCAAGGGCTTCATGGGGTTTTGACGAGTTTTTATGAGGTCCAATGGCATTCGCTTGGTATATTCCATCATCCGCACAATTTGCCTTTCGTTCCGTTACATTCCGACAGCTTTAAAAAAAATAGCATTATTATGGGGCCCAACTTAATTAATTATGCTCGAGGTGGTGTTCCGAGAAGATTATTTGATGGAACACCTCGGGTGATTCAGTGAGGTTGGGCGAGTACCCACCTTCCCTTGGTAAATTCGTTCAGAATTCACAGGAGAGATTAGCAGTGCGGCTCAAATCAGTTTGGAGAGCCAACATAGCAGTGCAGCAAATTATCTTGGAGGCCAGTTTTTCATCTAAGTTATTTTGGTTGTATGTGCATGTAACCCCAGTTTATATATTATAATAAAAGCTGAGAATTTTCCTATTCATTGTGTTATTGGATTGCAGTGCTCTATTTGTTTATTTTTACATGGCAATCTTCTGTTTATGAAAAGAAATTTTATTTCTGAGTTAAAATTTCAAGGAAACCCCAAATTGTTCCATTTGAGACATTACATACATTCTGTATTGTACTAGATATTTATAGAAGTACAAAATTGGTGGAGGGTGACCAAGTTTGTTAGGCATACAATCAAAAACTAAGGAGTTGGGTGAGTGGTCATCTTTTAACAAGCTGCCTACAAAATATTTTCAATGAGGTAGGTGATATACAAAATACAAGAATATCAAAGGGTAAAATACATATATAATCCATATTTGAACTAATTCCACTAGGAAGTAGGGCCCACATCTCATTGAATCAACAACTTACCATTTTCTCAAAGGGCATATTATTCTAGATATGTAGCTAGGCCGGTGGAATAATTCACAAGGCATTAATGTCTAGAGAATGTGAGAGAGAGGTTCCTCTGCATGTTGATTTAGGGTAGCATCGGATCTGCTCTAGCCATGAAAATTGGTGGAGAGGCTAAAGCACATGAGATCTCCAAGGCCTAGAAATGGTTTCGGGAAATTCCATCGAGTTAGAGAGATATTAAAATAATTAATATTTTTAATAGGTTCCTAAGTCTAAACTTAGGAAAATAAAAATATTAATGGGTATTAATATAAAACTGGGTGAGAAGGTTCTAAATGACATGGATCAAGTCAAATCTAATCTTAGCCATTGATTAGGGACTTAATCTTGGTTGTTGAAGACTCAACAGAAAAAGCATAAGAGGAGGCTTGAGGGTCAGTTGGAGATACACCAAGTTGATCAGTCAGTTTGATTTTCTGAAGCGGGCTTTACTGAGAGAAATTGAACCAGTGATCAGAGTTGCAGCGAGGGGCAGTGAGTGCATAGCAGAGAGGCAAAGATAGTGTTGAAGGACCAACGTAGAGGCAGAGAAGGCTATGCAAAGCCAGCAGGAGCCACGCAGAGGGTCAGAGGGATTACGCAGAGGCTACCAAGGCCTGCGTGAGTGACGCAGGGGGCCAGAGAGCCTACGCAGAGCATCATAGGGTTGATGCAGAGGGTTCCAGGCTGACGCAGAGGCCAGGAGGGCTGATGCGGAGCCTCAGAGAAGCATTGGAGAGATTTTTGTGCAACAGACTTGCTGAATATCTGCTTTCAAAGAGAGGTATTATTGCCAAATTGATTTCTCTTTCAAGTGAGCCAATTTGGCACCCAATTGTACTCAAGAAAGTTTCTTAATAATAAAACCCTCAGAACTGCTACGTCGGTTTTCCCAAGTTGGATTTTTCTGGGGATGATTGTCCAAAAATAACGTTGTCCCTTGTGTGTTTGTCTATTCTTTCAGTTGATGATCTGTAGATGGTTGAGACTGTACTTGTGTTTATTTTCAGTATTTATATGGTTAAATAACTTGTTAAGTAACTAAACAAGTAGGTGAAATAAACCAGATAGTGCAGGAAGAATTTCTAATGGGTTCGACTTAGAAATTCCAACATGGTAGCAGAGCATTGCAGATCACAAGAGAGTTGAAGGCACCAACTAAATCAGAGAATCTGCAGCAAAAACAGCTATCCTGAGAGACAGAAGTTGTTCCTAAGCAGAAAGCAGCAGAGAAAGAGTGATGCAGAGGGCCTACGTCATCATTTTGAGCCAGAGAGAGGGTTAGCGCAAAGGCAGAGGAAGGCAGAAGAGGCCCACAAGGAGCCACGTCATCCTGCTCAGCCAGGTAGGAGTGACACAGTTGGCTAGAGGAGCGATTCAACCTTGTCAGGATTGCACAGAGCTAAGAAGCTTAGTTTCTTCAGCTGCTGAGGCCTAGGGAGTTGTGGGCAGATTGTGGATTGTGAAGTTGGTGGGGTGTTGTTGTTGTCAAAACAGAACAGTACTTAACAAAACAGAACCAAGGTAGAGGGAGTCGCTACCTAGGCGGATTTCTAACCAAGAAATCCAGATCAGTGTTGCAAGAGCAAAAGGGATCAGAGAGGTGTGATTCGACTGTTGGCAGAAGGATTTCCAGGAGGGAAATCGAGACTCAGAGGGAGTCTAGGAGAGGATTTCCAGGAGGGAAATCGAGACTCAGAGGGAGACTAGAAGAGAACTTCCAGGAGGGAAGTAGAGGCTCAGAGAGAGTCAAAGAGAAGAGCGGAGATGGCAATGAACGGACTGAGGGACCAAGACAGGTTGGATGGGGCATCCAACTTTGTCATCTAGAAGGCTAGGATCCTGTCTGTTCTAGATAGATATTGCATCAAGGCCTTCGCCTTGAGAACCGTGGCTATCCTAGTCGACCCAACTGATAACGAAAAGTATGAGGATGTAATGGACAAGGCAAAGTGCATAATCCTTGATGGGGTTAAGGATCATGTAATTTAGCATATTGCCGAGAAGAATACGGCAAAGGAGATGTGGGATACCTTGACGACATTGTATCAGGGCACTTTCGTGCAGAGGAAGATGCTATTGAAGAATCAGTTGCAGACGTATCAAATGCAGAAGGGGGAGCAGATAGATCACTTCCTCAGCAAGTTGCAGGAGATTCAGGACCAACTTACTTCCATAGGGGCCACATCGGTTCAGGAGTTAATGGTGAGGACCTCCCTGAACGCAATCTCCGAGGAGTGGGAGAAATTCGTCCAAAGCATTTTGGGCAGAGCGAATCTTCCAAGATGGGAAGAGTTGTGGGCAGCTCTTCGCCAAGAAGAGATTAGACGGCTAACCAAGGCAGGAAGTAGCAGCCAAGGAGGTCGAATCAAGAAAGAGGAGGAAGAGGATGCAGCTCTGGCATCTGCAGGACAGCAAGGGAAGAGGAAGAAGGACATCTCCAAGATAAAGTGCTTCCATTGTGGGGAGCTGGTCCATTATGCAACCAAGTGTCCCAGGAAGAAGAATGAGAGGCTTTTGACTCCAAGGCAGCACCGGCTAAAGCGGAGAAGTGGAGATTGATGGCAACTATGCCATGAGTGCTCATGTACCTCTGGAGAAGAGGTGGGGTGACATCGACCCATAGTCAAGAGGACTACAGGAGATGGGGCAAGATCTTTGAAGTACCCAAACTCTTGGATCATATCTGGCTACGGAAGCCCCGAGTGACAGTAACAAGATGACGGATGTCGATAGAAGAAAGATGCGGATAGAGCGGCAAAACAGTACTAGAGTGCAGGGATCTGTAGCAGCGCAAAGAGGGTTGCAGCATTGCGAGAAGCACAAAGGAGGTTGCAACAATGCAAGAAGGCACAGAGGTGTTTACAGCAGTGCGAGAGGCACAGAGTTGTTGCAGCAACGCAAAGGAAGCAGAGGGAGCACAGGATAGCACCAGAGAGAGCTTCAGCATCAAGAGGGCTTCTACCCTGACAAGGATGTCAGTAGTTGGATAGATCAGTTACCAACGTCTCAATAATTGAGTTGCAGTTCAGCAATAGCAGTAGTAAGTGCTATGGGCAGCACGATGTAGCATGATGAGAGAGGGATGCAATGCAGATGCAGTGTTGGGAGAAAGGACCAGCAGCAGCACAAATGTATAGGGAGTTGCAATACATATGTAGTAGTGGCAGTGGCAGGGCTATGGGCAGCAGTACAAGAGGCAGTGGTGCAGAGGATGTTGGGCAACAGGCCAAGCATCATCACAGGTATCGGTGTCGGATGATCAGGGTGATGCTTAGTGGTGGAGCATTACTAGAGCACATTCCTCGCTAAGAGGGAGTGTTGATTTAGGGTAGCATCAGATGTGCTCTAGGCTTCTAGCCATGAAAATTGGTGAGAGGCTAAAGCGCATGAGATCTCCAAGACCCAGAAATGGTTTGGGGAAATTCCACCCGGTTAGAGAGATATTAAAATAATTAATATTTTTAATGGGTTCCTAAGTCTAAACTTAGGAAAATAAAAATATTAATGGGTATTAATATAAAATTGGGTGAGAAGGTTGTAAATGACATGGATCAAGCCAAATCTAATCTTAGTCGTTGATTAGGGACTTAATCTCAGCCATTCAAGACTCAACAGGAAAAGTATAAGAGGAGGCTTAAGGGTTAGTTGGACATACACCAAGTTGATCAGTCAGTTCAATTTTCTAGAGCGGGGTTTGCTGAGAGAAATCAAACCAGTGATCAGAGTTGCAGCGAGGGGCAGTGAGTGCATGGTAGAGAGGCAGAGATAGTGTCAAAGGACCAGCACAAAGGTAGAGAAGGCTACGCAGAGCCAACAGGAACCACGCAGAGGGCCAAAGGGATTGTGCAGAGGCTACCAGGGCCTGCGTGAGTGGCGCAGAGGGTTCCAGGCTAACGCAGAGGCCAGGAGGGCTGATGCAGAGCCTCAGAGATGCATTGGAGAGATTTTCGTGGAGCGGACTTGCTGAAAATCTGCTTCCGAAGAGAGTTATTACTGCTAGATTGATTTCTCTGTCGGGTGAGCCAGTTTGACACCCAGTTGTACTCAAGAAAGCTACTTAATAATAACACCCTCAGAACTGTTGCACTGATTTTACCAAGTTGTGTTTTTCCGGGGACGATTGTCCTAAAATAATAGTGTCCCTTGTGTGTTTGTCTATTCTTTCAGTTGATGATCTGTAGATGGTTGAGACTGTACTTGTGTTTATTTTCAGTATTTATATGGTTAAATAACTTGTTAAGTAACTAAAAAGGTAGGTGAAATAAACTAGATAGTGTAGGAAGAATTTCTAACGGGTTAGACTTAGAAATTCCAACACTGCAGAGAACACTGAGCTGACCTGATCAATGTGTAATTCGCAATAGCTTCATAAAACAGCTTGCTGGACAAGTCTCTTTTCATGATGATAAAAAAGTGCAAAGATTTTGGACATGGAGTGCTCTCTTCAATCTTGAAGCTTTTTGTCTTCCTCGTTTGAAAATTCCATTGGATCACATAATCACAGTGAAGAAGGTTGTTTAACCGAACCAACCAGCCATAATTAAGACCAGAAGTGGAACATGGAGCCTGGAGGATCGTAGTAATGGATTACACTGTTCAGTTACCCATCAATCACCTAGTCCAGACGAAGGAAACTTAAAAGGCACTTGGAAATTAAAGAATTAGATAAGATCAACTTTCATTTAGGGTGGGTTGAGAATAATTGACCTCCAAGCCAAATGCACTCTTCCTTCAGCTAAGTGTTTCTTCAGGCCCACAAATGAATTGAAGCCTAGATTACTATAGAAAGGAAAATAGTTGATAAAACCCAAACAAGCGCTGAGTAGGTTGACTGTGACATACCTAAAGGCTAAGACGAAGGAAACTTAAAAGACTCTTGGAAATTAAAGAATTATATGAGAACAACTTTCATTCGGGGTGGGTTGAGAGTAATTGACCTCCAAGCCAAATGCACTCTTCCTTCAACGAAGTGTTTCTTCAGGCCCACAAACGCATTGAAGCCTAAATGATTATAGAAAGGAAAATAGTTGATAAAACCCAAACACACGCTGGGCAGGTTGACTGTGACATACCTAAGTTTTCAGGTCCCAGGATGCAGTTCAATAGCTGGCCAATATGGTTGGCAACTCCATTGAAAAAATGGTGGAAATACCTAAGAAGGCTGCCGTGTTTAGCATTGGTAGGAATGTTGAGCCTAGGGTTTATGAAAAACAATTCAAAAAAAGGGGGGAATTACCACACAACGTGGTGACAAAATTAAGCATCCTCTGTGTTTAGCCAAAATCTGACGAAATTAGTCATCCCAAGACAGTTTTCCTCCGCTTAAACCTGATAATACCAGGGAAGGGGGCATAATCTTTCAAAACTAATACTCGGGAGACTGGAATGTTTTGGCAAACACTTTAGGCATATTGTTTCCTGAAATGTTTCATTTGTTCTTCATAATTGAAAATTCCAAAAAATGGTTCTAAAGTGCTCCACTAGAGTTTGAGCTGTTTCATGTTGCCTATTAGGTGGGAAAGGCTGCTTTTTCTGGGAGCTATAAAGTTATTCAAGACAAGAAAAGGTTCTCCTATAAATTCAGAGAGCTTTATAATAACGCAAATATATTAAAAAGAATCGCACGTGATGTCCACCGCATTATATAGCTTCTGCATGTCAAAACTCTATTGCTTCAGGTCTTCGTTTCCATTTCCTATACACGGTGATCATCCAAGGCCGGTAGCGACCACTCAAGCCACGGTGACTCGTGAGAAGAGGGGTCTTTAAGCCCTGAGATATTCAGATCAAACTAAAAAGCAAAAGGGGAAAAATACCGTTTCCCTTAAAGCTACTGTTGTTAACTCCCAACCAGTCTTGCCGGATTGAGAATAGTTTGGACAAATGTCTCCAGACACTGCTATTCTTATTTAAAAAGTATTGTAAACACGACAAAATATTCAAGAATCTCTTACATGAAAACAGTTGAGAAGCACAATTTCGTAATCAAACTGTGCTACAAATGCAAATCAAGATAAAATCACAAGACCTTTATGTTCTAAACCACATGCAAAACATAGTACAGAGAAAAATCAGGAGTACGTAGGTCCACTATATATTAGACATCTGTTATAAGTCAAAGCATAAAATACCGCATTCGGCATGAAAATCATCAACATCAACTGAAATCAATAAACCAGGCTTACAGACAGCAAATGAGCTAACATTAATTGCTGGGATGGACAAAGGAATACCAGGGTTGAAGACAAGTTTCTTGAATTAATTGTGGGTCCAACAGAAATAGAGCTCCCGGCAAAACTACATGCAGAATAACAATTGAAGCCTGCCATCGCCATGATGATCCCTTAGCTGCTGACACAAAGCAACCACTGCCAAATAAAGTCTTCAATTAATCATTAACAAAATTCAAAACCAGCCACGAAATGGTTTCAGTAATCATATCTACCTGGAGTGCTCCAATTGAAATCGATTGGCATTTCAATTCGAGCTCTCTCGACCTATATTCCCCTTCCAAGATTTGCCTGCGTTGGGCTTCGGCATCCACACAAAAACTGGAAACCCGAGTGTTTATTCACCAATTTAATTTCATTTCATCTGATCAGTAGACAGCTACTTTACGGATTGATCCAACCTCACCGATCTTTCATACTGACATTGTGAAGTAGAGTAGAGTAGGGAAAACAAATTAAAGAGCGAAAAAACGAGGAGTCGCAGTTGTAGTTAGGATGAATGATCGAATAAATGGATGCAAGATGCTCAACGACCTAAATGAATAAATCCATTCTTTCATGTATCCAGCAGATACCTGTTGGAATCCCCAAACGTTACTCGTCCCCTGCCTCGTTTCGAGGCTTTTGTCTCGGATAATAGTTATAACGACACTGGTCAGAGAGACTTCCATATTTTCTAAGTTATTCCTGACTGTACGCATCCATCATACATGTGATGGCTGACATCTGAAAATCGATAATCAGACTTCACATTAACTAAATTGGATAACTGAAATTTGATTCGGTGATAATGAGAGACTTCATTAAGTTTTGGGTGATTTTGTCGATAATAAGAGATTTCGTGAAGGTTAAGGTTACTTGTTGGTTTGTGCGAATTTTTATTTTTATTTTCATGTTTTAGTTTTAAATATCACAACACCAGGTTGAGGGTGGGAGACATGATCAGCTTGTTGGTCGGAGTTAATGGCAAGAGTTAATCAGCTTGCTATAGGGCATTAATGACTGGTTAGCTGCATGCCTTTTAATTTTATAACACACTTCATTATTTTTCATTTATCTCATTATGAGCGTGAGTGTGTTATAAAGTTAAAGGGCATCAGCTTGCTATGGGGCATTAATGACTGGTTAGCTGCATGCCTTTTAATTTTATAACACACTTCATTATTTTTCATTTATCTCATTATGAGCGTGAGTGTGTTATAAAGTTAAAGGGCATGCAGCTAACCGGTGATTTAATGCCCTATGGCACGCTGGTTAACTCTTACGAGTTAATCGCAAAAGAAACCACTATAATCATAATTTAGGTTTATTACATAATTTAAATAACAATATTTGAGTTTGGATAGAATTTTTTTCCATCCAATGAAGAGAATGTAAGATTAACAATGTTTAGGCATAATTGTTTACTTATTAAACCATTAATATTAGTTTTCTTATAATAATATTAGTTTTCTTATAAATACTTTTTAATTTATAAAGTCTTCTTCCTTAAAGTGAAATTTTAAATTATTTATACTTCATTAATATTCTTTTTGATTTAGTTACGGATTTTATTTTTTAAATATTTGGGAATGGCATGGAATTTTATTATTTCTAAATTTTATTTAGTTTATTTTAAAATTAAGAGAAAATTAGATTTTTTTAGTGTTAATTTTCATTTATATTTTATTTAGTTTTATCTAATTATAAAAAAATGGTTTTTTTATTCAGTGTTAATTTTATTTAATTTATTTTATTTAAGAAAAAACTTGGTTTTTTTAGTGTTTTTTTATTAATTTTATGTGTTATTGGTAGTTTTTTTAGAATTGTGAGTTTGACTTATATAATTTGCATAATATAAACTCTCCAAAATTATCTATATCATTACATCCATTTATATATTCAAAAATACATTTTAAACAACAAAAAATCATAATCTCACCCAAAAATAAAATAAAATAAAAATATAAAAACATAT